>LPNX010795144.1:1580493-1608812 GCA_001517045.1 Pseudotsuga menziesii | reverse complement strand
TACATGTTCAACAGAACATTTGGATATTCAACATCTATGCTGCACCATTTGCCTCTATTACATCAATAATCGATACAATTGCATTAGCAACCATGGAACTAGTAGAAAAAGACACTATGGTTCTGATAATTGGTGATTTCAATGTCAATATCCATGCAAGAAATGATAATAGCAAACTCCTACAACAGTTTATGCAATCATTACATATGCAAGAAATAACAAATAGTCTTTTACAAAAAGAAAAGCCTGTTATTGATCACATTTGGACAAATGTGCAAACTCAGCATTGTGAAGTCCGAATGTCAGATGCATATTGGACTGACCATGACATATTGCATCTTCTAGTACATCTTCTATAAAATTCACATTAAAATTATACAACAGTCAATAATAGTATTGAGAACAACATAAGTTGATAGGATCCATTGTTTATACACAACTAGTTCTATTTCCAGAAAACACTGAAGGTAAAGTTCTCTTTCCTGTGATATTATTTATAACCGTATTCTATTTTGTAGAATTTATCTATTTTGAAACAACTAACAATTTGTTGCTCCACTTTCTACTTGGCCTCCTCAATAAATCTCCATGTTCTATCTTGCTTTAAATATCCAATGGCATTTATTGGAACATAGAATAATGGCATAGAAAACTAGCTACATTCAAATAGATTTTCTTGTTCAATTTGCATTTATAATAGTTTTTTCTTATTGATTTTATTGTTCTATATGTTTGTATTATTCATTAGTTACTATAATCTAATAAATCTTTGTTTGAACAGGAACATGAAAAGACATAGCAAGGCAGAACAACAAAAAGAAGCAATAGACACATAAAAAAAAATGTCAGTATTATTAAACATCATTTCAAAAGATTTCATTCCACCATTCTGCCCATGTGTCACAGTTCTACAGTTACCAAATGTTGCACGATTTCAATTGTTCACTGTAGCAAATAGTCAGTATGGTAGAAAACTAGCTAGATATAGATTTTTTCCTTCAATTTGCATTGATGAACATCCTTCTTATTGATTTTCTTGTTCCATATTTTTATATTATTCATCTCTTACTGTAATCTAATAAATATTTATTGCAGCACTGACATGAAAAGAAAAGTAGAACAGGAAAAAACAACACTAGAAACAAAAGAAAAAATGTGAGTATTAATAAATATCGTCAAAAGATTTCTCTCCGTCATTGTCTTCGATAATAGTTGTGTTATGAATGTTGATTGTTTTCTCAAATTCATACGTTCTAACTATTACAAGTAAATAAATAATTGTGGTCTCTGCTTCAATAAATAATGTATCATAAACATTCTTGCTATTGGTTTGATTTTTCTATATGTCTATATTATTCATGGTTTACTATAATCTAATAGATCTTTGTTTGAACAGTAACATGAAAAGACATAGTAAAGCAGAACAAGAAAAAGAGGCAATAGAAGCAACAGAAAAACTGTGAGTATAATCAAATAGTTTCTTTTTCTTCTCAGCATCATTGTTTCTCTTTGTCATGGCTGATTCTTCTTCGAACTGTTCTTTTCTAATTTTCTTCTTTTCTAATGCCTGCAATATACTGGACTTTCTTTTTTAACTATACTGCTTTCATAATAAAACTATGCTGCATCTCTTTCTAATAAGACAAATATGATTTTAACTTGACAGTCTTGTTCCTTTAATTAACGTTGTTTCCTCTTCTTTTGAAACATATTGATTTAAACTTGTTTCAAATAGGCAGTTTACTTTAAATAAGAAGACAAGCTATCTTTTTATTAATATGCCTCGTTTCCTTCTTTTTTAAATAAAGCAAGCTTTTTAATTTAATGCAAACTTTATATTTGTTACAAACCAGCTCTCTGACTGACAATGGAAATTGACTGTGATCAGACGTCCCCAACAGTTCTTTAATACATGGCTTCACCAACATACTTTGCACGGAGATGAGACCTTCAGAGCTGACCCTACTAAGAGGGTGTGGAATCAACGGATTCCAATATTTTACAAAACCCAATGAAACATAACCTTTGCATCCCAAGCAACCTCACCAATTTTCTGCACAGCCAGCATGTGCACTGTCTGTTCTCAACCGTCATATGAGATTTCACAATGAAGAAAAAGACTAGAGTTTCATGTTCTTGCAACTTTCCTGACCTACGGCTTCACAGTTCCTGCACCTGGACTCTTCTCTGCAATGGCTGTACCAATGAACAAAACCACCATTTTTGTTTTTCCTTACGGGCTCTCCTTTTAAGCTAACTGATGTTCTCTACGAGCTATACTAGCTCTAGAAACAGCTGTGTAAATTGCATTTGTTTCTACAACCTGTTTTTAAAACCGTAAATTTCACCATTAATATCTATAGCTCTACTTACCATTCCGTATTTCATTGTTGTTTCGCATTTGCTATGACTCCTGAGATATTCCAGTAGCAATTTGTTTTCTTTGTTTTATTGTTTTGTATGTTATATTTGATCCCATTTACTCTAATATTAAAAATCTCTCTTCTAGCGATACCAACGTGAAAAGACAGATCAAAGCAGAACAGGAAAAATACCTAGTTAAAACAGAATCCAAAAGGTATAGACTAGTGCATATGATCTCAAAACATTATTTTACAATAATCTTTTTCCAACTTAGACTCACTTAAAATTTGCAGGCATGAAGAAATATGCTTGATGCCAATCATTATTGAAGAATTGACTAGTTACAAAGCAGGAAACGTTTTTCACGGAAATATCATTGTTACATATAGAACAATGCTAGATAAACTGCGTAAAACCAGCGAGATTCTCCGAGCAGACTTGACAGATGCCAAAGGCGACATGATTATTACACTAAATGTACGTGGGAATCTGATAGAACAACATGAAGAAAAACTGCTTCCAGGAAAATCCATATGTGTAAGAGACTTCAAAATCACAGCAAAAACTGACTACGATCATTGTGAATCAGAATGCATTTTACTAGTAGATCAGGAAACTACCATAGAAAACATAGCACCAGGTTCTCAAGAATACAGTTTCATACCAAACACATGCATAAAAAGACTCTTGCAAACACCAGACGCATATGCAGTTGGAACAATAGGCGCAATTGTGACTAGCACAAAGAAATCAGAAACACAATATATTCTAGAAATAAAGGATGGACATTCATAGTACGACAAAGCAATCGTAAGAAAACTTCCATCTATGCATTTATCTTGCAAAATATTCTATTCCTGTTCTTTATATTATAAAATAATAGATTTGCTTTCTTGAAATACAGCTGCAACTGTTTCCAACATTTGCATCTCAATTTGCTTCTATTGAAGACAAAGTCTCAAAGAAACAGTTTCCAATCTATTTATTTAGAAATGTTGTTAGATGAAAGGAGGCACAACCAAACATGTTACGTACTGGGAAATCAACATTCATAACACCACTACGATAAAAAAAAAGCATTGAGTGATCTACAGACACTGCTTCAATCTACAAAAAAGGTAACACATTAGAACCATTTCACATTAACTTATTGTGTGCATTTTCCATCTTTTGAAAATTTCGATTCCTAATCCAATTGAAAAATGTGTAATAGGTTCAGGGAAAACTACTTGCATCAAATGCATATTCAAATCCTTTTGAACCAATATGTTTAAATTGCAACTTGGCAGTAGAAAATTTCGGAACAATACAAGGAAAGTTGCTATATTGTACTAGGTGTGATGCTGAGAGCAATTTCATCTATTCACACCAATTAAAATGCAATATAGTCGATAGTGAAGGTGGAAAAGTACCATGTACTTTGAAATTTGATCTCTTGAAAACAGTACTCCCATCTTTAACAGCTGTATCGTATCAAGACTACTTAAAAGACAAATCTGTTATGGTCTACTTCATGCGTGACTTCTTTTTCGATGGAGTCTTCATACTTGACCAAGATGATGTCATTGTTGACTTAAAGGGACAATTCATCAAATGAAATCTGATTAACATGTTTATGCAAAAAAAAAAACACATTACAAAAGGTATGTTAGTCAACTATTGTTCAAATATTTCTACAGTACTGTTTGCCGCTATTGCATATTAGCAACTTCTATTTTTTTTAAACATATGTCAAATGTGCTAACATTAATATTATCTCTCTAATCTTTTCAGGAACTACAATAATCAGCTCCTACAACAATCAAAATCTTGCCAGCTCAACTTTGATTTTCTCTAAAGAAAAAACAGTTTCTTCTTGAATTTTCCAGCAATTTCTTTCAAACAGACACAATAGCATATTTTGTCAAATTCCTTTTTCAGTTATGATGAATTTTGATTTTCTTTAAAGACAGAATAGTTTGTTGTTGAATTTGACAGCAATTCCTTTCAAACAACCAGCATATTTTGTCAAAAAATGTACCACTTTCCTTCATTTTGTCTAAAATATAAATGTGCAACTACATTACTATGTAAGTTATGTACGTTCTCTTAAAGATTTCTGTTTTAGTCATGACAAATTTCTGTATTCATTGTGACAAATTTCTGTTTTAGTTACAACGAATTTCTGGTTTTACACATTGTGGTCCGTACTCTCAAACATTTCTGTTTTAGTAACATTTCTGTTTCAGTTATGGCAAATTTCTGTTTCATTGTGACGAGTTTCTGTTTTCATTATCACAAATTCCTGTTCTTCCAATCTTTTCTTAAGCGGCAGGTACTAAGCAACTACGTTGCTTATTCCACTTGTTATATATTTATTTTAGTTTTATCGTATTGAATGAATACATATATAAATGTTTCTTGGAAGGATTAAAAAGTCGGTACATCTATTATTTCTATGCACACTAGTACACTTTCTCTTTAATTTGCAATATATGTTTCACAGATAATGGTTTTGTCTAACAAGTAGAGTGAGATGATAATCAATTTGCAATATATGTTTCACTTGGTGGCGTAGATAATGGTTTTGTCTAACGAGTAGAATAAGATAATGATCAATAGATGTTTGAGATGGGAGTCATTTAGTTTTATAGTCATTTTTTTTTATTTGCTAAATTTGACCATATAAAAAGTTAGAATTTTCATTATTTTAAAATTTTAATCGATTTTTTCAATAATGTGATTCGATTGAATTGAGCAAATTTCTATAAGCATCGTTCCACCATACATGTGTATGAATCGTAGTATGGCTATATCTTTTCATGAAACATTTATCATAGTTTTATGAAATTTGTAACTCAAAAAATATATACTTGTTACAAAATTAACTTATTTTATTAAAATAAGCTATTATTTATTAATTTTTAATAAAAATAATCCACACTGTTACCACCTAAGTTGTACTTAGTGGTTTTTTATCAAGTGAGCCTGGTGAACCGGACAAGGATAACTTGTTCGGACTTCAGAAGACCTATGGAAGTACTTCTGGGAAGTGCTTGTTGTACTATATCACATGTTCATACCCCATGGGGGAATTGTAATAAATGTTCTAGCATGATAGTGTCTGTAAAAGACTCGGTCTCTTAGACTTCATTTGTCAATCCGATCAGCCCAGGGTGTTTTTTCCCTTGGTTATTATTGGTTGTTGAACAAACGACTGATAATTTCTAAGTTTTTCACTCCATACCTCCAAAGTTGGGGTGGTCGGCTTGGCATTTAGGCCTATTGAGGTTATTAGAGTCTATGTGTCAATGTATAAACATGTTAGACATCATTTTTGAGTCATATGAACATGTCTAAGTCTCCCTAGGTGTTTTTCAATTTTTCAATTTTTTAGGTTTTTCAGTGTTTTTATTAAATTTAAATTTTTTCCAAAAATTTAGGCTATTTTTTAATAGTTTAATTGGAAAATTTGATTTTGTAATAAAAGTGAGCCAAATAATCGGTTTTAGTCATGTAGGTGCTCATTTTCAAGCTAAGAGCACCATGTAAACCCATGGACCCACTGTTTCCTAGTTTTGAGTGATTTTCCATCACTCAAGTCAGAAAGCCCCAAAAATCAATTATTGATTATTTTAATTAATAAATTAATGAATAATGGAGCAAATCCAAAATCAATAAATCAGTGGATTCTCAGCCGATTTGATTGAAATCAGTCAGATCTGAAGCAGATTGATTGGATCTGACAAATCCTTGACTGAAGGAGGTGATCAAATCAGATCCAGAGTTGATCTTGAGCATCCTTTATGGGGAATTTCACCCTCCCTCTCTCATCAACATGTTTTGGCTCATCTGGATGAGTTTTGGGCCGATGGGTCAGTGTATGGGTTGATGTGTCAGCGAGATCAGGCCCTCGGTTGACAAGTAGGCTCAGTTCAGCCTCAGTTCTGCATTGATGAACTCTCCATCAGTTGATTTCACTTGATTCCATGAGGAATTGCACCCCCCATGGGCTGGATGGCCTGTAAATTGTATATATCCTGCTTGAGGCTCCCTCTTCCAAGCTAGTGAGAGCTGGACTGAAGGGCTTGCCTTTGTAATACTGTTGTAATCTTTCGATTGTTGAAATAAAGAAGCTTTGGAGGCTAAATGGTGTAATGCTCTCATATGTGTGGATTAAGAATTGTATTACGGCTATTGATGTTGCCGGCTTTTCTCTCAATTTCTGCATCTGAACCCTGTCTGGCTTGAACGATTCAGCTGAATCAATAGGAGTATAGTTGGGCAAGTAAGGTTACTTGTTTTTATTATATCTCATAGAATATATGTTAAAGGATCTTGATTATACATGTTTAATAAGTTTATTTACATGTAATCCTTGTTTCTTTTTCATATATATATATCCAGATCTAATGAGGTTTCATGCAGGATTGTGTGTTTAGCTTTCAGGTAGCAAGGATTGGACAAGCTGTGGATCTAAGGATTGGACGAGCTGTGGATCTAGTTTGACTCCACTACACATCCAATTTTTTGTGAATACATTGCCCCTCTACATTCCACTAACAAGTTTCCTCTGCAGATCTGCTTCAACAACAAGCACCTTTCTTCCCGTTTTTCTCCTTTAAAATCTAAAATTTTCCTCAAATCGATTACTTAAAAGGTTTCTTATTAGTCTGATCTATCTCAGTAAGAAAAATACACATAGATATAATCAGTAAGATCCCTCCCAAAGTCTAGATATTAGTTTTGTTTTGCACCTAAAGTTCAATTTCAAGAGATCTAGCTAAAAGTACCTTATTTTCGCAAGCAGTTTAGTGAAAATTCATAGCTTGCTGTTAAGGTAGTTTCATTTGCTGTTCGATAAGTTTAATATTCTGAAATATCAGTGCAATTTAATTGGCTGCACAAACAGTAATCCAATATCCCAAGGAAATCTTGCTTTCCTTGGTTCCTTTTTCGCCGTTTTAGCAAGTTTAACCGCATTATTTTTGAGATAAAGTAGGCCGATCCAAAGATACTCTTAAAGTGACTTTGGGAATATGTTATTCTAAATTGCTCGCTGTCCTTTAGCAGTTCTAATAGAAATAAAGAGAAGCTGCTGTCCGAAGTGGTCTCAGGAGCGTTCAAATCCCCCTAGGGGTCTCCCTTTTCGCCAAAAAAATCTTAACTGTTTTGCAAAATTGTAAAAACTTGGTTTCAGCCTGTATACGGACCAAGAAAGTTCTGAATTATTAGTTATTTGATATTGTAACCGCTGTAATAAAATCATTTTTGGAATAGGCTCTTTCGAGCCCAATCCCCATCCCCCCTGGGGGGATTCGCGTCGGTGCCCTTTTCGTCATTTTCTGCTTATTTCATTTTTACTAGAATTGATCTGATTTGCAGGGTAGTATACTTGATCTTGTTATTAATTCCATACTCCCTATCTCACATTTCAAATTAATCGTAATACTTACCCCACGATTTCCCGATTGACCCAAAAGGGGAAAGAGATTCGTGGTAGGATTAAATAAGAAATATGAATTGTGTATCTTTTTTCTTTCTTCTACATTTTGTTTATAAGAAACTATAAAATTTACCCCTCCTCGATTCCCCAATTGAGATCCACTTGGATCGAAAGAGGTTCTTGGAGGATTTTCTTTTAAACTAGAACATCCAGTTTAAAACTTACTAAAATCAACAAGACTCCAGTGCATATGCTCTGCACTTGGCTGCGGTTCGTCCGATCAGTCAAGCTGTATCAAAAGCACTTGGGTGACTAGCATAATTAGGACTCACCCTCCGCAATTGACAAACCATCAGGTGAAATTCCAACACCTCGATCAAACCTCTACGGTGGTAAAATACCCAAAGGAAGCGGGAACTTCTGAAAAGTGACCTTGGGGCACCGATCTCTGTCACACCCTAACGGGTGCGTTACGAACAATAGCCCCAGAGACTCCATTTCAGCCCACATATTACTTGCAGGTAGTGTTGTAATCTCACAGATCACATAAGGTTACCAATAATACATACTAAAACATAACCATAAATAAGAGACAAGAGACAAGAACAGATAGGGAAACATATTATATCAATGTAGTGAGTTCATACAAGGAACAGAACTGAATTGAGTTCTTGCTTGGCTCAACCGCCTAATATATATCAGTTACAAACAGTTACAAAAAATAACTACCTGTTGGTTCGGTGAACCGACACGACTGTTAGTTAAGTCGACTAATCTTTTAGTTTAGTCAGCCGACCGACTTAGTCGGCTGATCGACTAGTCGGCCCATCGACTTAGTCGGCTAACTAAGTCGGTCTTCGTTCAAGTCAACTTATGTCGACTTGCTCCTTCTACATCTCCCCCATGAACAAAACATTTCTTCGTCCCGAAGAAACATGGAGGTACAAAAATGAACTCTTGTGGATGCAGTCAGACTTGCTCATGCTGGGGGCTGTGCAGCCGGATGGTCGGCCTCCTTTGGACACAGACTTCGACGATAGATGGAGCTGTGATGGCCAGATGATGCTGAAAGTCGGTCCAACTCTGTAATTCCTTCTGAATATCGATCGTTAAGGTTGTAAGATTTGAAAGGATCGACATCTTTTCAGAGATGGGCATTTCTGCGATGTTTTCCATGTTGGGACCCAACAGTTGGTTTTGCTCTTCTGCAGCAGTTATGAGTCGTTTCATCTGTGGACAGATGTGGTCGACTCTCTCTATATTGGGAAGGGCCTGTTGAACCCACTGATGTGCCTCTCGTTCTAGCTTTTGCAGTTTGTTAGTCTCCATCACAATTTGTTCTTCAATGGTCTGCCTCAGTTCTACCTCTGTCGACTTCCGACTCTCCAGAGCCTGAATGCCCTGCCTTGCCTGCCTGGTCTGCTGATAGACTTTCCCGTAGTGATTAGGCCAGTCTCATAATACTTCCTCGGTGACCACTGACTCTTCCATATGATCCTGGAGGACTTTGTAAGCTTCCAAGAATGCAGTGTGTTGGGCCAGGAGCAGTCGAACAGTCTCCTCCTTTTGTCCTTCTTTAGTCTCATGCAGTCAGGTCTGGACGGTCGATACCATTGTCTCGAAGAGCTGATATGCTCTTTCAAGTGGTTGATCTGTGTCGACGTCGATAGGGCTTGGTATCACAGTCTGGACTAGAGCTCTGCATCATCCGAGAAACTCGAATTCTTCTGCATTTTTGGCGATCAGCTCTTTAGTTCTCCGATCTGTTCTTTTCTTGGAATCTTTCGCCACTATTTTTAGGAGTTGGCCGACCTCTGTGTCGTCCAAGGAACTTGCATCCCTTAGGGTAATGCAGAGGCCAGATGGTCTATGCTGCTCTTTCTTTTTCTGCTGCTTGTCTGGCTGTTGTTCTTGCTCCTGGGTACTTGCAGTAGTGGAAGTTGGGTCTGTGGTTGGTGGATTGGAGGTCGAGGGTTGTTCTGGTTGGTTAGGTGGTATAGAAGATGGCTTTGTTTCTTTTTGAGGAGGGGGTATGGGGGACGGGGGTTTTTCTGTTTGAGGAGGTGGCTTGTCGGCTTCTGGTTGTGAAGATAACGGTTGCTGTGCTGGGTTTGGCTGTAATTCTGGTGGTGGGGATTTCGACGGTGGAGGTGGTGGGGAAGGAGGCTGGGATGATGGTGGTGTTGGGGACGGAGTGGGGGTATGGTCAGGGGTTGTGAGAGTGGCTTCAACATGGTCAAGACTGCCGTCGGAAGAGATTGCTGCTTCAGATGGTGATGTGGGTGGTTCGTTCTGTGTCTCAGGATCGACCTGCTCGGTGACAGACTGACTGTGTCCTATGATGTCGCTCTCGTCATTGATCCTGGTAAAAGTTGTCGTTTCCTATGCATAAATATGTTTGTGTATTTTGAGAGGAGTCGTTGTCTTTATTTTGTGGGCCGACTTAAACAGTGAAGGCAGTGTCACAAAGAAAGATTTAAGCTCAGCGTCCTGGCTGACCCTGGCTCTGAGTGCCTCTGGGATTGCATGTTCATATTCTTCACTGGGGCTGCCCAACCCTTCTGCTGGTGCTTGTTCTTCAACTACGAGCGTCGGAGATGGGGGTGGGGGGGTCGACACAAGGTCGGCGACATTTTCAGGCATCGTTTGTGTTTTGGCTTTCTTGGGCCGACCCTCCAGAGCTCCTGCTTTCAGATACTGTTGAAACTGAACTTCAATGGATACTTTATTGGCACAGGCATCCTCGACAATGTCGACGGCCGCGGCTGTTAGTTATTCCTCATCCTCGGAGGAGTCAGCTAGAATAAGCTTACGCTTACCCCTCCCTTGTTGTTGTTTTTGGGTTTTGATTTTCTTATGGGCGACAGCTATCTCCTTAGCCAGCTTCTTGATGATGCTTCGGGATAAAGCATATTCAAGATCGGCTTCGTCGACTTCACCTGTGGGTATCTGAGCTGGGTCGACTGTTGCTGGAGCTGGTGCTAGAGCCGGTGGAGTTGTCTGTGACACTGTTGGCTGTTGTTGTACTGTCATCTGGGGGTCGACTACCTTGGCAGTCGAAGGTTTGATGGTGAGGTGTACCCAACTAGTGGGCACGGTCGGGGTATCCTCCGACACAAATGTGAGAGACAAGAGACAAGAACAGATAGGAAAACATATTATATCAATGTAGTGAGTTCATACAAGGCACAGAACTGAACTGCGTTCTTGCTTGGCTCAACAGCCTAATATATACCATTTACAAACAGTTACAAAAAATAACTACCTGTCGGTTCGGTGAACCGACACGACTGTTAGTTAAGTCGAATAATATTTTAGTTTAGTCGGCCGACCGACTTAGTTGGCCGACCGACTTAGTTGGCCGACCGACTTAGTCGGCTGACCGACTTAGTCGGCTGATCGACTAGTCGGCCCATCGACTTAGTCGGCTGACTAAGTCGGTCTTCGTTCAAGTCGACTTATGTCAACTTGGCTGATGTAGAGATTCAGCTCGTAGTCCTCTTCCTTCTCCTGGTCGGTAAGCGGCTCGATAATGGAGAAGTCGACCTGTTTGGCAGCCTCTGGTACTGGTATCTTCGTCTTTTCCTGTCAGGTCAACTCGCGGAAAATATGGTCGACCGTTGGGTAGTAGTCGAGGTCTTGTGCTTTGGGGTCTTGGCCGCGCATATACCATACTGAGGTATGGTCCAGTTCCAACTGGATGTGAGACTCAGCAGGGAGGTTTCGTCGGATGTTCTGGAGCACCCTCCACCTCGTCGTGCGGACATTCAGTTGCTGGAACCAGTTTTCTAGAAATACTTTCCCCTGGGCTAGCTCATGTAGGGTGCCTTTTTGTGAAAAGGGTTTAAATCTGTGCATTTGGAACCTGGTTGACTCCCGGAAGACTGGACTGCCTTCGGGACAAATGTGATACATAACAATCCAGATAATAAGGGATGGAAACTTGATTATACCTCCGACCTCTTGGCAGCGCTCGTAGATGGTTTTGACCATGTAGGCGACATAGTCTCCCCATCTGTAGATCCTGCCGTCGGTGGCGATCGTGTCAACAGCCTCCAGCATTTCTAGTTTAAGGTCACTGCTTCGACCAGCCAGTGTGAGGGTGACTGCGATGATTTTAGCCACAATTTGTGGCATCCTTGTCGCAATCTGGCCGATCATCAATCCCTTCGAGTTTTTCCCAGTGGGTGTGCCCATAAGTTCCTGGACCAACCCTTCTTTGATGCCGATAGGTACCGGAATGACTTGGTTCGACAGACCTGTAAGCTTGGAGATATCATCCCCGGGTATGTCAATCGGTTGGTCGAAATAAAACCAGCCGTTGTGGTAATGACTGATGATGAATTTAACCACTACCTCTTTTGTCCCACCGAAGCTTACCATCAGTGGTGCGTTAGGGTATTGGAAAATGGTGCTCTTTCGGATTTTCTCAGCGGTCGGGGTCATTTGGTTGTCAACAAAGGCCCACTCTTGGATCTCTTGCCATAGTTTCTGAAATGGGTCCTCCTGGACCTTTGCATTTTTTATGTTCTTGAGTCTGTTGAGCAAGGGGGTGTCCTCGGCTTGCAACTCCTTTGCCTTGGCCGCAGCCCTGGTTAGTTTCGGTGCCATTGTGTCGGACTGGTCGGACTTTTGACAGGGTTCTTGTGCTTTGGTCGACTGAGAATGTAGGTGCTCTGATGGAAATGGGTGTGGTGAATGAACCTTCGGCGGTCCATTATTTATAAGCGTGGATGGCGTTGAGTGTCGAAATGGGTGTATTAATGGCGGACTTGACAGTCCAGCTGCAATACTCGAGTGCGACTTAATGGAGGATTTGTTTCGGCGCTCGAGGCCATCAATGCGTGATGGGACATTCGAGGTCGATGGTCGGTGTCGTGGGTGAAAACGGTCGGCTTGACTGGTCGACGAAGATGGTCAATGGTAGTGATGTCGGTGGTCGAGGTAGTGAGTTGGTGTCATGGTTTGTTGTCGGATGTATTATTTTGTTTTTGGAATTTTTCTGTCTTTTTATAGGTTTTGGTTGACGGTTAAGGCCATTATTTGAATTTTTTTTTCCAGTTTTTGTAGCGTTTGAGTTGGGCTCCATTAACGAGCTTTCGAAATACTAGGCCTTGTAATGTTTTCAGTCGGACTGAACCGTTGGGATGTATTTCTTCGACAACGTAAGGGCCCATCCATTATGTGTGTAATTTCTTGGGTTTACCCTTGACTGGACTGTTATACAGTAAAGCAAGGTCGCCAACCGAGAGGTTTTTGTTTTTGATGTTACGGTCGTGCCAGGATTTTTGTTGTTGTTTGTGAATTTCCTGATGTTGAATAGCCATGATTCGATGTTCTTCTAGCTTACTGAGTTGAAATCGTCGATCCTTTCTTGCCTGTTCGACATAGACATGTAGTAGTTGTGCAATAATAGGTGTCTGCTGTCGGAAATGTAGGGGGACGATTGCTTCCTGCCCATAGACTAGTTGAAAGGGTGTTTGATCGGTCGACCGCTTATATGCTGTCCTATATGCCCAGAGAACCGCAGGGATTTTCTCATCCCAGTCATCTTTGTCGGTGCTGCATATTTTGGTTAGCCCTTTTGTTAGTGTTTTGTTGAAAGCTTCAATGGCACCGTTCGACTGAGGATGATATGTAGTGCTCCGTCGGTGGTCGATGTGAAACTGGTCGGTCAAGTTTTTGATGGTTCTGTTGATAAAGTGTGATCCTTGGTCGCTGATCAATGTGAGTGGGCATCCAAATCGGGTGATAATGTTTTCGTAGATAAATTTAGCATCTACCTCACTTGAACATGTATTGACAGGTTCAGCTTCTGCCCATTTGGTGACATATTCGACTGCCATGATAATATATCTGGCACCTAATCGTTTGGTTGGGATAGGAAAAGGTCCTATGAAGTCTATAGCCCAAAGTTCGAATGTGAGACTAGGGTTGATAGATATCAAGGGAATTTCTGTGCTCGGTAGAGGTCGACCAAGTCGTTGACATCGATCACATCGACTAACAAAGTTTTTGCAATCCTTGTGGATGGTCGACCACCATAAGCCCGACTGTTGGATTTTCCTGGCAGTTGTATCCGCTTGAAAATGTCCTCCTGTAGGTCCATAGTGTGCTTCATACATGATTTGTTCTCTCTCATGGTCGAGTACACAACGTCTTAGAATGTCGTCTAACCCCATTTTATACAAAAATCCATTGATTAGGCTGTAGGGTGCAGCCTTCATAGCGAGGATTTGTTTCTTCTTGGTGTTCAGACCTTCAGGTGCCTGACCTGTCTCCAAGAACTGAGCGATTTCTTCTAGTTCTTCGGGTACTGCTTCTATGCGAAATAGATGTGCATCTGGCAGATCGTCATCGATTTCGGTCGGTTCCTCCCCTGTGTCGATACGTGATAGGTGGTCGGGTCCGACATTTAGATTTCCTGGTTGGACCACTACTTCAAACTCAAATTATTGAAAAAGAAGTAACCATCGACAAATTCGTCCATGATGAAGGGGTTTATTAACAAGGTACTTCAAAGCTTGATGGTCAGTATAAAATATAAAAGGGTTGGCCAATAGGTAATGTCGATACTTCTGGAGAAAAAAGACCATACCTAGGGATTCTCGTTCAGTGGTCGAGTAGTTCCTTTCAGCTTTATTTAGTTTTCGACTGCTGTATACGATAGGGTAGTCCATCCCATCATCCCCTGGTTGAGTAAGGATGGCTCCAATTGCAATGCCTGATGCATCAATATGTACATGAAATTTAGTCGACCAGTTTGGAAATTTAAGTATGGGTGCTTCGACCAGTTTTCTTTTCAATTTTTCGAAGGATATTTGGCATTTCTCCGTCCATATAAAATCCTGATCGTATTTTAGCAGTTCCTCCAGAGGATAATTCATATCTGAATAATGTCTGATGAATTTCCTGTAGTATCCTATATGGCCCAATAACACCCGGACCTGTTTAGGGTTTATTGGGGGTTTTAGGTCGAGGATGATTTTTATTTTTGCAAAGTCAACCTTTATACCATCTTTGCAGACAATATGCCCTAAGAGTATGCCAATGGGAGTCATAAAAGTACATTTCTTAATATTTAAGGAGAGTTGTATCTGTCGACATCTCTCCAGCATAAGTTGGAGCCATGTGCAGTGGTCCTTTAGGGTGGAATATATGGTCCAGTCGTCGAAGTATACTGCCATGGTCTTATAGATATACTCTTGGAATGTTTTGACCACAATTCGTGAGAATACTGCAGGTGCATTCTTCAACCCGAAAGGCATAACTCTGTATGCAAAGGACCCAAATTCACATACAAATGTTGTTTTCTTTTGATCCTCTTTTGCTATGGGTACCTGATTATACCCTGAAAATCCATCTGTAAATGAATAACATTCATGACCTGCAACTTCATTCAGGATTTCATCAGCATAGGGGGTTGGGAATGGATCTGTGAGTGTGACTTTGTTGAGCTCCCTAAAGTCGACACAAATTCTTAACCTGCTCGGGTCATGTTTCTTTGGTTGTACAACCATGGGACTTTCCCATTCCGACTGGTCGATGGGGTAAATAATTCTTGCTGCTAACATGGTATCTATTTCCTTCTTAACTATCTCCTTATACTTATGAGCTAGTTTGTAAGGTCGTTTCTTGACAGGTCGGACATCAGATTTAGTATCTATTTTCATTTCTCCCATTTCTTGTACTAACCCTTTTAAGTCTTTGTAATCCCTTGCAAAGACATCTTGGAATTCTTTCAGTAAGTTGATGATTTCGGTGGTTTGGTGTTCGTTCCAGTAGTCTCCAATCTTAGCTATTTTTGGACGGTCGTCGTTTGAAATGTCGACCTCATTAGTTTTCACTTTGGCATCCAGCCACTCTGGTGCTTTATCTTCATTGATCGACCGACTTCCTTCTTGAAACTGTGAGAATGTGGCCGAAAAGTCGGCTGCAGTCATTCTATCTAGGTCTGGTTTGTCGGTGGTCTCGACTTTCAGGATTGAGTAGACCGGCTTGGTTGTTTCAATGTGGTAAGTCTTCCACCTAAAGCTCTTACCTTCTGTGTGTTCGTTTTCCAAGTGTAATCTTGTCGACTGTGATTTTGATTCGGCTTGTATCTTGTTACAGTCCTTGATTTGTCGATGGTCGTGGTTGAATTGTTTATTTGTTGGTTGAAGAATTTTTTTTATTTGGTTTGCTTTCTCAGCCAACGTTTCGTTTTGGGGTATGAACTGGAAGTCCTTAATAAAATTTTCTTTAAGTTCAGGCCAAAAGAAAGTTTCTCCTCTAGCCTCCTCCATTTTATACCATTTAGTAGGCAAGTCGGCTAGGGTTGAAGGGAACAAATGTGGCTAGGCTTGCTCATCTTTGTGTCCAAGCCGTCTCCACTCTTTTTCACAAAGCTTGATGTGTTCTTCTGGGTCTTGGCCTTGGACAAAGATAGGGATTTGAGCTTTCTGAGTTATCTTTTTCCCACCAAATCGTTCGACAAATAAAGTTGAAGCAGTTTTCCAGGTCTGTAATTTTGTCTGGTGGGTGTTCCACCATCTAGCTGCTGGACCTGTAAATGTTTCCACTAAGCTTTGAAGTCTTCCATGTTCGCCAATATTTTTAGATACTTGTTCAAGGTGCATTGTTGGGGATTCCCTTTCCTTATACCTGGGCATTTGGGCATTATGTAAATTGGTCGGTTGTAATGTAGGTCGTTCCCTGATTTTGTTTTCAAAGAATTTGGGGATAATCGATACAGTGAAGCACTGTCGGGTGGGGTTTTTCTGTACCTTTTGTATAGTATAGCACCCTCTTGCTTGTGTTTCATAATTTTCCATCTCCCAGTCATATAGTTCAGCATTGGAATTGTAACCAATTGAGTCTTGGTTACCTAAGTGAAGTTCCCCATAAATGTTTGGCTTGGTGTAGTCCGTATTATTATGAATCTGGTAGAGCTGTCGGACATCGACTTCCTCATCAATCGGTTCGGTCCAAGGTGCTCCTAGAGAAGGATTAATGGGTACGATGACTCTTTGACCATTTCCTTTTAACTTAATTCATTCTTTGTCTAGGGATATGGAGTATTTCATCTTTCGTCCCCAAGGTCGACCAACTAGTGCAGGGAAGGAGCTAGATCCTTCTTTGGGGTCGATGATTTCAAAATCAACCTTAGTCGAGATTCCTTTGATGGTCGTGTCGACATCTTTCCAAACCCCAATGGGTTCAATAAGGCCTTGGTCGACGATTTTTAGGTAAATGCCTGACTCATAAAGTTGAGGTCGGCCCATCTTTTCCCATGTATCTCTGGTCATGATATTTACCTGAGATCCGAAATCGAGCACCACTTGTCGGACGTGATAACCTTCGACTTACAGGTCGACAAGTGGGTCTACATAGTTTTTATCTTTTTGATTGAGGTTACAAATGTTCTTAGTTTGTTTTCCAAAGTTAGTGCTTTTTATTTCATGTAATAAATCAATAAACTGGGCTACGAATTTGTCGGTTTGGATGAGATGTGTTAATTGCTGTGTCGTGCTAAGTCGACTGGTAATACTATCTTCTTGCTATGCAATGTCTTGAAATATGTGTATGGCTTCTTGATAAGTTTGTTTTTCCTTCAGGGGATCCGGATAACCATTTGTGTTTTTAATTTTACTAATTTGTGGGTTATCAGGGCCTGTTTTTGTGCCTTGACGAGTGACAATATGCAGATTTTTAGTGTTTAATATATCATGCTTTTGTACACAAGACAAGACATTAACATTCTTTTTATTATTGATTTTTTCTAACATGGTAGGACAATCCTCCAGAGAGTGATCGCCTACCCCACAATACGTACAGAATTTAAGGTCAGTTCTGTCCTTGTAAGGACAGTCTGCAAATCTGTGTCCTTCCTTATAGTAGATGAAGCACTGGCTAGATCGACGTGGTCAGATGTTGCGATTCCCGATGAATCGACCTCTTCCTCCAAAACCTTGTCGTCGATTGTTGTATCGGTGCTCATATCGTCGGCCTTTGTATCGTTGCCCGTTCTTGTCATTGGTATTATTTTTCTCATTGCTCTACGCCACTGCATTCGTCTGGTAGACCGCCTGATAGTTCTGTCTGTTTTTCAGGTTTAGTTGACAGTCGGCCGTATTGTGACTTTTTGTCTCGCAAATGGCGCACCAGGAAGCTTTTGCATTCTTCATGTTAAACGCACATTCCTTCGTGGAATGATCTCCGGTCTCCTGGAAAATATCGCAAAAAACTTTAGTTTGCACAAATCGGACGTCTTGTCGGTTGTATTCATGTCGACAATTATCTTTTGTGTGTCCGGCCGTTGAACATGTTGTACACCATATTTCTTGATTTTTGAGGGACAATTCTTTCAAGGACTTCTGGACACTTTCCAGCTATTCTTCGATCCTGTGGTCTGTCGGATAGGCAGGTATATCTTCGTCCATTTCCACCTGCAGAGCTTTAGTCAGCGCATCTTCATATGTCTTGAAGGTTTCCAGACTGATGTGTCTGCAGATTTTTTGTGATAAGCCTGCAAGAAACCATTGAATTAGCAATTGTTCATTAATAACATAATCTAATTGACTCAACAGGTCCTTCCAGCATTTGTCATAATCGCGGATAGTTTCCCTTGGCTTTTGCTGCGTTGTCTTGAGCTTTTTAGCGGCCAGGTCCTTAGCATCTGGGGTCTTAAAAAAGGATAAGAACTATGCTTTAATTTCAGCTTTTGTTGCTCTGGGTTGCCGTTCTGAAAAGGTCATATACCAGGTCAGTGCCCTTTTCCATAAGGCTCCTGCGAACTGAGCCATCTGTCGGTCTTCATCCTTCACCTGGTTTGCGTCCCAGATGGACTCGCAGATGAACCAATGTTGTCTGGGGTCTTCATCCCCCTCGTAGAGAGGAATGTGGGTAGTTCCATGACCCATGTCTGAGTCACTGTCACTGCTATCTGACGGCGGTGGAGGCGGGGGTGTGGGTGGTGGTGAAAGAGGTGGGGTCGTCGAGCCTAAAGAGTTTTGGTCGACAGAACTTGTGCCTCCGTCGGTGGTCGATTTTGCGCCGTACAGTGGATTGTTGTGGATTTTTATTGTCGATGGTCCACTGGAACTTTGCGAGCTCAGGTCTGACTCTTGGATTTCTTCGAAAGATGTATGTGGCAGGGGGGGTGCTCCTTCATGTGTCGGTAAGAGCAAGTGGATACTCCGAAAGGATGGTGCCGTTTGAAAGGTCACCCAATTCCCTTCGAGTGGTCGGCATATAATAAGATGTCGTCCCGGGATTGGTTCGTCACCTAGTCGGCTCCAGATAGTAATGTCACCAGCTCGTAGTTGGAGGTCATCTTCAATAATAGTCTGTATTATGGTACACGGATTTACTGGGGAAAGGGTTACTCCTTGGTCGGGGACAGTTATTTGGAGAGCTTCAGGCTGCTCTATCCACACTTCTTCTTCCTTAGGTGCCGTCTCCTCTTCTACGCCCTCTCCGTGTCGGTCATGACCCGACTCTGGCGGAATCTCCTCACGGTTGGTCTCCCTAGAGTTTTGTCTTTGATGTAGCTCTGCTGCTCTTTCTCGTCTGGCTTCCCTTCGCTGCTGTCTTTCATCCCTTTCGATTTTCTTAATGTCTGACATACTTTCTTACAATACTATACCTTCGATTTCCCTTCGGTCGACTTTTCATTATTGGTGACAGCTATCGGCTTTAGGTCGACTAGGATCCACTATACTCTACCTCCGACACATGACCAGATACCCCCCCATAGCCTACCCGACGCTTTTTAGAAATCCCGGATAGTTCGAATCACTTGCTCAGGAATTATTCCCACTCCCTTTCTGTAATAAATTTCTCCCACTTCCTCTATTTTTCTGCCCAGTTGGTGTTTGGTGGCTATTCGCACAGGGGTGGTCTAGGTTCGACGATGTGTCCTGCTCCTTTCTCTATCAAGAATTTGAACAGCAAGGTCGGCAGGGAGCACAAGAATTGGTTAGTGAAATCTATGTAGAATTGTGCTTTGACAGTTTCCATTGACGTCCTGTCTTTGATCGCTCGCTCCTCACAGAAGTCGTTGGCGATTTTCTCAAACCACTCCGATAGATTTGTACGTCCCCCTCGGAATAGTTTATCTAGAAACTGCTATTCTTTATTCACGTCTGGTCTTCTCATCCAGAAGCTGCTTCAACAGTTGTGGTACAGAATCGACAAATTTTTGGTGTGTCTCTGTGAAAAATCTGGCTCTAGCTTCAGTGACTGTTAATCTGTTTCGTTGGGCATAATTTTGCAAGTAGTTCGCAACTTTACGGTTCCACCAGTCCTTGATCTCCTGCTCTAATATCATATGTGAGCCTATATTTTAGACATGTACTACCAGCAACGGAACCAATGTTGTAATCTCACAGATCACATAAGGTTACCAATAATACATACTAAAACATAACCATAAATAAGAGACAAGAGACAAGAACAGATAGGAAAACAGATTATATCAATGTAGTGAGTTCATACAAGGCACAGAACTGAACTGAGTTCTTGCTTGGCTCAACAGCCTAATATATATCAGTTACAAACAGTTACAAAAAATAACTGCCTGTCGGTTCGGTGAACCGACACGACTGTTATTTAAGTTGACTAATCTTTTAGTTTAGTCGGTCGACCGACTTAGTCGACTGATCGACTAGTCGGCCCATCGAATTAGTCAGCTGACTAAGTCGGTCTTCGTTCAAGTCGACTTATGTCGACTTGCTCCTTATACAGGTAGCCATGAAGGTTTAGTTTTGGACATACTCCAAGTACTCTCGGGTATATCTGGAGTCCCCCCTTAGCCTAATTTAATCAATTCATACTTCAATTTTAACTTAAAACATACCAATATGCAATCGCAAAAAAATCACTCCAAGAACATGCAAGCACATTGATCTCTTTGATTTGACTCCATTTTAAGGAACTGGTCATTTTTGCTTCATATATATATTGTTTATCAGCTTCGTGCTTTCATGTGTTTATTTTCATATCTTGTCATCTTTAATTGTCTATAGTTAAAATATTCGAACTCCTAAGTAACTGATTCAGTTTAACATCACCACACTAAGAAATCATCCTTAGTAACTTAATAGGGTCTACCCCCCTTGGCTTCGTTAGGAGTTGAGCCTAAACGGAGGAGTCAAGAACAAGGTGACAACCTTGACTCAAGACTTTCCCCCAAGGACACACCGAGTGGCTTGAAGATTTCTGCCACGTGACCCAGGTGTGTGAAAGGAGGAAACACTTTTTGGCGCCGTTGCTGGGGATAAATATTTTTATTCCCGAGTACGACTTAGCTTAACTTTTTTATAAACAACTAAAAAGATAAAAACATTTGATTGATCTAGTCTTTAAAAAACATAAAAATTAAAAAACTCGATCCATCTGGCGACTCCACTGTCTAACATCCCTTCAAGAATTTCTACCCGAAGAAACCACCGACAATTATTCAATCCTCTCCCTGATTCCGAAAGGTTCATTAGGGAAATATTGAATAGGCAGACTTCTCATAGAAACCTTGAATATTTAGGAGACCAATCCCTCTCAGATATATATCACATATTTGTAGAGAGTCATGTTCACTAATCTCAAGAAATGACGGAATTTTACAAACCCCTTGACTTTTCTCAGATAGCAGGTAGTCCTCATTACATTCCGAATGATGCTATCAAGAAGCTCCCCAGGTTCAAGGGAAATAATGCTACCACTACCAAGACTCATCTCCAAAAGTTTGAAAGGCACCTGGTAAGTTACTGCGATAATGTTGCCTCTAACCATGAAGATATCAAAATTAAGCTCTTTGCTTTATCCTTAGAGGATGATGCTGCGGAATGGTATGAAAACCTTGGTGATGATTCATATAAAACCCTTAATGAGTTCCTAGAATTTTTTAAGAAGAAATGGGGGGAAAAGAAAGAACCAAGACATATGCTTGCTGCCCTCCATAACATAAAGAAGATGGAGAATGAAACCATTGAGGAATTTAATACTAAGTTCAGGCGTGTGGTTGCTGACCTCCCTAGAGAAATCAAGCCAAGGGATGCCTCCATCCTCATATATTACATCGAAGCTTTCACTGGTGATTTGAGGTACTAGTTAAGGGACAAAGAGACTGCCGATCTGAAGATTACTCAGGAATTGGCTGAGAAAATAGAAAGGAATATGCAGTCTTCGAGAAAATCCAACAGTCCAGGTTACACTAGGGGAAACACTTCATACAACGAAGAAAAGGGAAAAGCATTTGAATCAGAAGAAAAGGGAGCCTCTAAAGACCCCATGGAAAAGATAACTAGCATGTTTGAAAAAATGATGACTAGTCAGGACCAATTCATGACAAACCAATCTATGTAATTGAATAAAATCCAAAACAGAATAGTCACACTGGAGAGAAATAGTGGACCTAGGAATTTTCAGCCAAAATAGAATCAAGTGTATCAAAAGAAGTTTCCTCAGCAAGAGTCTAGGATTCCAAACCAGTTAGACTCAACTAACTTGGTAGATGAAGTAATTCCATGGTGTAGACCTTGTGAGAAATTCCACCCAGAAAACACTTGCTACATAGAAAACCAAATTATAGAACATGGGATGAAGGAGGTTAGTAATCAGGAAACAACATCAGGTGAGTCTGATCATGTGTACATGGTAGGCCGAACCTACCCTCTATCAAACCAACATTGGCAGCAGGCCACAGATTACGGTTTCAAGAAGGATCTCCTATCTAACTTTTATAGTGTAATCCCTCCTTCGAAAGCAATTAAGGAAATGAAGGAGGCCAAGTTCAAGGGGGCTATGTATCAAAGGAGAGAAAAGCAATCACCATCTAAACAGTACAATCCTAAGGATGAAACCATTGCAGAATATTATAGTGAAACTTATGATGAAAACTGTAATATACATGATGGCACTCCTATGTGTTCTCCATATAATGATGACAGCCCGGAAGGTTTACTACCTTGTGACCTTTTCACTGAAGAAGATGAGTATGAAAATGAGGACAAGTATAGCTTGGAGCATGATACAAGTGATGAAGACTCCCTTATCCCTGACAAAGATGTTGATGAGGAGTCCTGGACATTCATGGAAAATCCAGTTCGTGACATGAATAAAGAGGAAAATGATGAACCATAAACTTTTGATGGTTTTGTTGATTTTTTTGTCTATGGCATATCTAAAGGAGAGAGCATGGACCATGTGGCCTTGGGAAACTTTGATATGAAAAAGGAGCATGCAGTTTATCCATATGATCATTCAGAGTTATATCATGCAGAGCCACACAAAGGTATCAATAATGAAGACATGGAGAAGCAGTGTTGTGAAAAGACAGATGTGATGCAGTTATTAGAAAATCAGTCTCAGCCATCTTTTTCACATATAGAGGTTCCTTATGATTTGGAGCTACTTGGGGCTTGTGCAACGAGTTATCATTTGATAAACCCCGGTGATCAGTATGATGATGTAGTCAGTCTGCCCCATCATTCTGATTGGTATATCAGTCCTATCCAGTCATGGATAGAAGCAACCTGCATGAGCACATACAAGTTGGGGAAGAATTTTTATGACATTATTCATGCCTATGATTTCCCATCCATCCCACCCCTTCCAGATCATCACGTGGGTTTTCATTTTCTGAATAAAGTATCCTTACTTTGGAGGGTAACCAAAGATAAGGAAATATTTTTTTATGTTAATAAAATTCTTAGGTGGTTACATTGGATTTTTAATTACACTTAACCCTTTTTATGTCATGCTTAGAGTAGGAAAATAAGCTCCTTGAAAGAGAGAATTTACTTTCTGCATTTCTATTTTATACTTAGCTATAATAAAACTTTGCTTCTTTTAGTTAGTTACATTTATTTTGTTTAAATAAATCAGCTTAATGGTTCATTTGGTTTTTTATAAAACTTGTGCTACTGAGGTTTTTCTTGTCAAGTTGAGATGTTTTTACAAGGTATATAAACCGGAGATTCTGATGTTCTCGTATCCTCTCCTTTCCTCAAAGACCAGATTGAGCACACGTCCCATAGTTGGAGCCAGAATGTTACCACCTAAGTTGTACTTAGTGGTTTTTTATCAAGTGAGCCTGGTGAACCGGACAAGGATAACTTGTTCGAACTTCAGAAGACCTATGGAAGTACTTCTGGGAAGTGCTTGTTGTACTATATCACATGTTCATACCCCATGGGGGAATTGTAATAAATGTTCTAGCATGATAGTGTCTGTAAAAGAGTTGGTCTCTCAGACTTAATTTTTCAATCCGATCAGCCCAGGGTGTTTTTTCCCTTGGTTATTATTGGTTGTTGAACAAATGACTGATAATTTCTGAGTCTTTCACTCCATACCTCCAAAGTTGGGGTGGTCGGCTTGGAATTAAGGCCTATTGAGGTTATTAGAGTCTATGTGGCAATGTATAAACATTCTAGACATCATTTTTGAGTCATATGAACATGTCTAAGTCCCCCTAGGTGTTTTTCAATTTTTCAATTTTTTAGTTTTTTTAGTGTTTTTTATTAAATTTTAATTTTTCCAAAAACTTAGGCTATTTTTTAATAGTTTAATTGGAAAAATTGATTTTGTAATAAAAGTGGGCCAAATAATCGGTTTCAGTCATGTAGGTGCTCATTTTCAAGCTAAGAGCACCATGTAAACCCATGGACCCACTGTTTCCTAGTTTTGAGTGATTTTCCATCACTCAGGTCAGAAAGCCCCAAAAATCAATTATTGATTATTTTAATTAATAAATTGATGAATAATGGAGCAAATCCAAAATCAATAAATTAGTCGATTCTCAGCTGATTTAATTGAAATCAGTCAGATCTGAAGCAGATTGATTGGATCTGACAAATCCTTGACTGAAGGAGGTGATCAAATTAGATCCAGAGTTGATCTTGAGCATCCTTTATGGGGAATTTCTCCCTCCCTCTCTCCTCAACACGTTTTGGCTCATCTGGATGAGTTTTGGGCCGATGTGTCAGTGTATGGGTTGATGTGTCAGCGAGACCAGGCCCCCAGTTGACAAGTAGGCTCAGTTCAGCCTCAGTTCTGCATTTATGAACTCTCCATCAGTTGATTTCACTTGATTCCATGAGAAATTGTGTGCCCCCTGGGCTAGATGGCCTGTAAATTGTGTATATCCTGCTTGAGGCTTTCTCTTCCAAGCTAGTGAGAGCTGGATTGAAGGGCTTGCCATTGTAATACTGTTGTAATATTTCAATTGTTGAAATAAAGAAGCTTTGGAGGCTAAATGGTGTAATTCTCTCATATGTGTGGATTAAACATTGTCTTACGGCTATTGATGTTGCCTGCTTTTCTCTCAATTTCTGCATCTGAACCCTGTCTGGCTTGAACGATTCAGCTGAATCAATAGGAGTATAGTTGGGCAAGTAAGGTTACTTGTTTTTCTTATATCTCATAGAATATATGTTAGAGGATCTTGATTATACATGTTCAATAATTTTATTTGCATGTAATCCTTGTTTCTTTTTCATATATATATCCAGATCTCATGAGGTTTCGTGCAGGATTGTGTGTTTAGCTTTCAGGTAGCAAGGATTGGACAAGCTGTGGATCTAAGAATTGGACGATTTTTGGATCTAGTTTGACTCCACTACACATCCAATTTTTTGTGAATACATTTCCCCTCTGTATTCCACTAACAAGTTTCCTCTGCAGATCTGCTTCAACAACAAGCACCTTTCTTCCCCTTTCTCTCCTTTAAAATCTAAACTTTTCCTCAAATCGGTTACTTAAAAGGATTCTTATTACTCTGATCTATATCACTAATAAAAATACACATATATATAATTATTAAGATCCCTCCCAAATTCTAGATCTTAGTTTTGTTTTGCACCTAAAGGTCAATTTCAAGAGATCTAGCTAAAAGTACCTTATTTTCGCAAGCAGTTTAGTGAAAATTCATAGCTTGCTGTTAAGGTAGTTTCATTTGCTGTTCGATAAGTTTAATATTCTGCAATATCAGTGCAATTTAATTGGCTGCACAAACAGTAAGCCAATATCGCAAGGAAAGCTTGCTTTCCTTGGTTCCTTTTTCGTCGTTTTAGCTAGTTTAACCGCATTATTTTTGAGATAAAGTAGGCCGATCCAAAAGTACTCTTAAAGTGCCTTTGGGCATATGTTATTCTAAATTTATCACTGTCCTTTATTAGGTCTGACAGAAAGAAAGGGAATCTTCTGTCCGAAGTGGTCTCAGGAGCGTTCAAATCCCCCCAGGGGTCTCCCTTTTCGCCAAAAAAATCTTAATTGTTTTGCAATATTACAAAAACTTGGTTTCATCCTGTATAAGGACCAATAAAGTTCTGATTTATCAGTTCTTTGATATTGTAACCGCTGTAATAAAATCATTTTTGGAATAGGCTCTTTCGAGCCCATTCCCCATCCCCCCCTAGGGGGATTCGCGTTGGTGCCCTTTTCGTCGTTTTCTCCTTATTTCATTTTTACTAGAATTGATCTGACTTGCAGGGTAGTATAGTTGATCTTGTTATTAATTCCATACTCCATATCTCACATTTCAAAGTAATCGTAATACTTACCCCACGATTTCCCGATTGACTTGAAAGGGGAAAGAGATTCGTGGTAATGATTAATTAAGAAATCTGAATTGTGTATCTTTTTACTTTATTCTACATTTTGTTTATAAGCAACTATAAAATTTAACCCTCCTCGATTCCCCAATTGAGATCCACTTGGATCGAAAGAGGTTCTTGGAGGCTTTTTTTTAAACAAGAACATCTAGTTTAAAACTTACTAAAATCAACAAGACTCCAGTGCGTATGCTCTGCACTTGGATGCGGTTCGTCCGATCAGTCAAGCTGTATCAAAAGCACTTGGGTGACTAGCATAATTGGGACTCACCCTCCCCAATTGACAAACCATCAGGTGAAATTCCAACACCTCGATCAAACCTCTATGGTGGAAAAATACCCAAAGGAAGCAGGAACTTTTGAAAAGTGACCTCGGGGCACCGATCTCTGTCACACCCTAATGGGTGCGTTACGAACAATAGCCCTAGAGACTCCATTTCATCCCACATATTCCTTGCGGGTAGCCGTGAAGGTTTAGTTTTGGACATACTCCAAGTACTCTTAGGTATATCTGGAGTCCCCCCTTAGCCTAATTTAATCAATTCATACTTCAATTTTAACTTAAAACATACCAAGATGCAATCACAAAACATTCACTCCAAGCACATGCAAGCACATTGATCTCTTTGGTTTGACTCCATTTTAAGGCACTGGTCATTTTTGCTTCATATATATAATGTTTATCAGCTTTGTGCTTTCGTGTGTTTATTTTTGTATCTTGTCATCTTTAATTGTCTATGGTTAAAATATTCGAACTCCTAAGTAACTAATTCAGTTTAACATCACCACACTAAGAAATCATCCTTAGTAACTTAATAGGGTCTACCCCCTTTGGCTTCGTTAGGAGTTGAGCCTAAACGGAGGAGTCAAGAACAAGGTGATATCCTTGACTTGAGACTTGCCCCCAAGGACACACCGAGTGGCTTGAAGATTTCTGCCACATGACCCAGGTGTGTGAAAGGTGGCAACACACACAAACATAAATATTTCTCATTCATATATATAAAATTGATATGGCCATGTCATACAAATACTAAGCATAATTGTAAAATTTTATTATTAAATACAAAATCATGTTAAATTGTTAAGATAATCATTTATATTTTAAGTAGACAAAACTATTAGAATGAAATGAACTAGAACTTATTATACCAGCATAGATCCAAATTCAATTATGAGTTTTTGTGTGTCTTATATATAGCCATTGTTTTAATTCAAACCAAAGGACACATCTTTTTATTTAAGGTGGACATATAATATTTTTATTATTAATATTTAATATTATTTATGACTGACATATAATATTTTTTATTTTGTTAGGAACATACATTACAACATCTCCCCATACATGGTTTAACCATGTGGAAGGCCTTCCTATTACCATGGGTTGTTTAGGAGGCCTTGCACATGGTCTTAAAACCATTTGCAAGGTCCTCCTAAATCATGTATAATAAAACCATTTGCAAGGTCCTCATAAACCATGTATAATAAAACCATGGGTTGTTTAGGAGGCCTTGCACATGGTTTTAAAAACCATGTGCAAGGCCAACATTTTTTTCTTCGGATAATTCCATTTTTATTTATTATTATTATTTTTAGGATCATTACAACATCTCCCCATATATTGTGTTGATTTTATGACGGACATTTTTTTTCACGGATAATTAAATTTTTTATTTTTTATTGTTTTGTTAGGTATGAACATTACAAGATCTCCCTTGGCCGACATTTATTTTGGCGTATAATTAAAATTTTTATTTTGTATTATTTTGTTAGTAACAAACGTTACAATTTCTCCCTCATATAAACGTTACAAAATCTCCCTCATACTGATATGTAGAGAGCCTCTTAGCACAATAAGTTATTAACAATATTTAAATATTAATTAAGAGATAATTTATTAAAGAAGCTATTAAATTATTTTGAATATTAATAAAGAG
>LPNX010795144.1:1527882-1579472 GCA_001517045.1 Pseudotsuga menziesii | reverse complement strand
GGTATACAGATTTCCAAAACATTAAAAAACTCACAATTAATAGAGTTATACCCCATTTACAATTATTACTATACTATTATAAATTTTGGAAAAATGTGTAAGCAAAAGAATATAGTAATAGTTTAAAAACAACAAAAAAAAACCGAAGTTGAGACTGCACTAAAAACCTAGACATCTATTTTTTCTTCATATTGACCTGAAGATCTTGAAATTTCAACAATGGCAGGGGATGATCCGTGAACAAATTCTTCATCAAAGTCCTTGAGCCAGTGTGGCCGAGATTTACAACCAACTAGGATATCATGGTGTAGATCCATAATAATATTCAACTTTTCCAATTGAGCACCTTGAACATGAACTTGATCCTCCAAGTGTTTCAGGGAATAAATCCCTAGTGGCCTTTGGGTGCTAACTACCATAGTGCAAATTCCCTAACAAGAACCCTCAACAATAAAGCAAGAAAGAATATTTATCACAATTTACAAGTAGACTTTATTCTAAACAAAGAAGAATAATGTAAAGCACAATCAAGCTAGAGTCCAATGTTAGATGAAAAGTTTCCCTTGTCGGTTTAACTTTAATCTTCTCTACAACTCTCCAAGATCCAACCTGAAAAAAAGAAAGATAGAAAGAACAAATTATCATTGTTGCAAATGATAAATAATAAACCAACTACTATTTAAATATAAAAATTAGAAGAACGTGAATTGTTAGAGCATTAATCCACCTTAGTACCATGGTCATACACCTAGGACACATTTTCCTTAGCTTCATGTTTTTATCCTATGGTCCTAGGTTGTATTGGTCAATATTGGTTCATTGGGTGTTTTGGACTCATAAATGCACCCATACACTCTATTTTGATCATTTTGGTTGAGCATGAGCCCTCATTAATGAATGTTTGGTATTTGGTGTGCTCTTCATCCCTTAAATCAAGGAAACCAGTTGACTAGAGGCACTTATGCATGTATTTTGTGGTTTTTGTCTCTCCTTGGTCATTTATTGCTACCTAGAGCCACTCCCACTCACCCATGCATTCCAACACACCTATCCTACCATCATTTATGTCCTAGCACACTCCATCCATGTTCACGCTAGCATTTGTGACCGTTCTGGATTGCTTGGGAGATCATTGGTCCACGTAGGTGGGTTTTGAGGTCCAATCATAGCTTGACACATGTATGCATCCAGATGGCCTCCAAAGGCTAACTATTTTCCCTATTGTAATATAAACATGTTCCATACATATTTACATGTTGGACAGCCATAATAAAATTGGTTATTGACTACATTTCTATGTGTTAATTTCACTCTTCTACTGTTTTTATTCATAATTGTGAATACTATCATATTGTGAGGATTCCATTAGCTCCTATATATTGATGTGAATCATATTTTCACATGGTATCAGAGCTCTTTGGAGCTACAAATCAAAACCAGAGCGTTTGAGTTGTTGTTTAGAGAATTTTCCAAAAACAAATGAGTGTTTGCATTGCAAGTACAACTAACGTTTATGTTACTCAGTGCACACGCATAAATGGAGAAGAGTCATGTATTGCTTATTCCATTCAACTATTTCGAATAGAAGGTTGAAATGGTGTTCTAGCTGAGGTCGAAAGGCCTCTACAGGGTCACCATGGGGACTGAGACCGAGCCCAACACTATTCTGAAAAAATCAAAGTACTTCAATAGGCTTGATGAATCATTCTAGATGCTTTGTCTCAGCATTTTGGGGGATATTCTCTTTTATGTAGACAGTATAACAACACCCAATGAAGTATGGCTCAAGCTCGAGTCATTTTTTGGGAATGCTGATGAGATGAGAGGCCACCAACTCCAAAATGAGTTGCTCTCACTGAGCCCAACTCACTTTGAGACGATCCAATAATTATTCACTAAGTTCAAATTGTTGGTGCTTTAGATGAAATAATGTGGCATTGAAAAGAAATATGAGTAGCTGATCTTTTCCATACTTTGTAGGCTAGTCCCAAAGTATTCATTGTTCGTGTCAACATTTCATTCTAGCAAGCTCACAACTCAAAATTGGAGGATGCCATCACTAGCAGACTTCATGGAGTCACTAACTCAAGAGCAATACAAGATGGTGAAAATGGGTACCACCAAATCCACAAAGGATAAAGCCCTTGCTACAAGAGTGTTGATCCCATATAAAGAAAAGAAGAAAGATAGAGATTCGAAGTAGCAAGAGAAGAAGAAGCAGGAGAAACCCAAATCTTCAAATGGGGTTTGGAATCCTAGCAAGGAAAAAGAGAACAAGAATCAGGAGAATATAAAATGAACCTACTATCACAAAGGTTGGCATCCAGAGAGTGCATGCGTGAAGAAAAAAATTGACATGGTGGCACGACTCCTTGAGAAGAACAATGCCCCACTTCCAGAAGGCACAAGGAAGAAAGAGGGAGGTTCAAGCTCAGACAATCAGGAGAATATAAAATGAACCTACTATCACAAAGGTTGGCATCCAGAGAGTGCATGCGTGAAGAAAAAAATTGACATGGTGGCACGACTCCTTGAGAAGAACAATGCCCCACTTCCAGAAGGCACAAGGAAGAAAGAGGGAGGTTCAAGCTCAGACAATAAGGAAAGATGCCATGATTTGGTTGCTAGGTCTTCAAGATCTTCATCCTTCATCATAGATTTGGGTGTCTCTAGGAACGTGGCCTCCACGCATGGTTCCTTCTCATCCCTACATCATTACAGTGGTCTATCCATCCTCATGTGTGATGATTTAGAAATCCAAGCCAAAGGGATTGGGAGGATTGATCTTGAAGATGGGTACTTCAAGAATGTGTTGTTTCTTCCTGATCTAATAGTGAACCTACTCTCAGTGTATAAAATGACACACAATGGAACAACAAAGAGAGTAACATTTACTCAAAAGGATGTGGATATTACATAAATCTATATAATCCAAGTTGTTGCAGTGGGTTTTGATGACCATAATTCAAGAATGTAAAAATTCTCTCACTTCCTTCCATACTCACAATGGAATGCACTCCTATCACATGCAAATGAGGAAAGAAAGTTGTGGAATGATATATATGGTCATGTCAACTACATATACCTCCAAGAACTAATCAAGAAAATCATGGTTGAAGAGCTTCCTACCATCAAGTTCTCCAATGGAACATGCAAAGGGTATGTAGTGGGAAAACATGTTGAGCGCATATATGAGAAAGGAAAAGAAAGGAGAACTGTCCAAGTGCTTGATTTGGTCCATTCAGATCTCATAGGGAATATTCCCACACCTGCATATGGGAATTTAAGGTATTTGTTTACTTTCATAGATGATTTCTTAAGGTACTTATGGGTGCATTTTCTTAAGCTAAAATATGAATTTTTTGAGACTTTCAAAGTGTACAAAGCTTTAGTTGAGAATGCATGTGGGAACAAGATCAAGGTTCTTATAAATTACAATGGGAAGGAGTATGTAAATATGAGTTTTCAATAGATTTGTGAGGAATGTGGAATCCAAATGCAGCATTATGTGCCCTACACACCACAACAAAATGGTGTTGCAGAGTGCAAGAACAGGGCTCTCAAGGAGATGGAAACTTGTATGATGGAAGGAAATGATTTCAATCCTAATATATGGGATTAAGATATCAAATGTGTTTCATATGTTGAAAACAGATCTCCACACAAACCATTATATGTAAATAATCCATATGAGGTTTGGAATGGTCACAAGCTCAATGTTTCTCATTTCAGGGTTTTTGGCTCAAAGGCTTGGGCTAATATTCCTCTCAGGAAGAGAAAGGCCTTGAAACCTAAAATAAAGGAGTCCATTGTGGTTGCGTACTATGAATATGAAAATGCATACAAGATATTTGATCCCTAGTATAAAAAACAATTAATCTAAAAGAGTGTACAGTTTGAAGAAGAACCCATTCAGGAAATCGAGCTAGCTCAAGAGGAATGCTCAAATCCTCCACTCCATGATGATGCAACTGATTATACTTCCTATGATTTTTATGATTTTGATATTGATGATGATGATGGTGATGACATGCATTCAGAAAATTACTCACCCATTCAGCCCAAGTTGGATGAGAAAACCATTCAAGCAGCTAGGGATCTTGCTAGAGATTCACTAGACTCTAGGAAGACTAGATCTCAATTTCACCATTCCTTCTCTACTTGTGAATTGAATATTTTAGAGATATTTTTTATGATGGTTGGATATGATCCTTAGACATATCAAGAAGCATCACTTGACCCAATATGGAAAAAAACCATGCAAGAGTAGTTCAAGTCATTGCAAGACAATGAGTCTTGGGAATTGGTTCCCTTGTCCTCAAAGAGGAAACTAGTGCAATGTAAGTGGGTTTATAGGACCAAAGTTAATGCTGATGGTTCTAATATAAAGTATAAGTCCAGGTTGGTTTCCAAAGGCTTATCTTAAGTACAAGGAGTGTACTATACTGTTGGAGGAGAAAGTCGATAAGTCGACTTGAACGATAGATGACTTAGTCGATCAGTCGACTAAGTCGGTTGACCGACTAAACTAGAGATTAGGTCAGCCACCTAAGGTCGTGTCGGTTCACCGAACTGACAGGTAGTTATTTTGTAACTGTTTTGTAATCATATATATTAGGATGTTGAGTCAGATGAGAACTCGGTTCAGTTCTCTGTATTGTATGGACCCACTCATGTTAATATAATCTATTATTTCCTCTACTTGTTCTTATCTCTTGTCTCTATTATGTATGTATGTTTTGGTATGTATTATTGATAACCTTATGTGATCTGTGAGATTACAACACTGGTTCCATGGCTGGTAGTACATGTCTGAGATGTATACAAATAGATGATATCAGAACAGGAGATTAAGGACTGGTGGGAATGTAAAATTGCAAATTATTTGCACAATTACGCACAAAGAAACAGATTAATGACCGCACAAGAAAAAACAAGATTCTTTACAGAGACACATGAGAAGTTTGTAGAATCAGTGCCCCAACTTCTAAAGAAACTCTTGGATGAAAAATCCAGAAGGGACTAAAGATCAACAGTTGCTAGAAAAACTGATTCATGGGGGAAGAACAAACTTGTCAGAGTTGTTCGAAAAAATCGTCGATGACTTCTGCGAGGAGAAAGAAGTAGAAGACCGAACTTCGGTGGAAACCATCAAGGAGAAATTTTACACAGACCTCACCAAGCAATTTCTGTGTTCCTTACCGACCTTGCTATTTAAGTTCCTGATCGAGAAGGGAGTGGGTCATATTGTCGAACCTCGTCCATCACTTCACAGATCGCCATTAAAACCTAACTCGGCAGAAAAGCAAAAGAGGTGGGAAAAATTCATTGCAGAAAGGGAGTGGGAATACTTCCTAAGCAATTAGACCAAACTATCCAGGATTTCTAAAGCATTTGGTAGGCTATGGGGGGGTAGATGGTCATATGTCTGGATAAAGTGGAGTGGATTCTAGTCGACTAGAAGCAAATACCAATCACCAATAATGAGAATTCGACCAAAAGGGAAATCAAGAAGATAGTATCACACAAAGGTATGTCAGACGTTCAGCAAATAGAGAGGGAAGAGAGACAACAAAGGGGGGAAGAAGGATGAGAAAGAGCCTTAGCGCTACATAGAGGAATGAGTACTAGGGCAACCGACTAGGAAATAAATCTGCCAGAGTCAGGCCATGACCGACAAGAAGAAGGTGTGGAAGAAGAGGCATCCCTTATGGAAGAAGAATTGTGGATAGAGCATCCAGAATCTCTCCAATTAAGAGCTCCCTAAGAAGGAACAACTCTATCTCCATTGAATCCGCATACCCAGATACAAACTATTGTCGAAGAGGACCTCTGACTAGGAGCTGGTGACTTTGGTATATGGAGCCGACTAGATGATGAGACATACACTAGAAGACACCTCATTATCCGTCGACCAAAAGAAGGAAATTGGGTTACCTTTCAAGCAGTACCCTCCAACTGAAGTATCCACTTACTTTTACCGACACATGAAGGAGCACCCCCCTGCTAAATACAGCTTTGGAGTACACAGAACATTCAGAACTACGGACAGGTAACTGCAGTTGGACATCGACAGAATAAGTCAAAGTCAACCAACTGCTGGTTGAAGATTAAATGACAAACACAACCGATGGAGATGAAATTTCTGTCGATGATAGTTCTGCAGCGAGGAATAAGAAAATAACCCCACCACCCCCACCCCCACCTCCACCACTTCCACCTCTTGAAAGTAGCGACAGTGATTTCAACATGGGTCACAGATCAGCACACATTCCTCTATATGAGGGTGATGAGGACCCTAGATGACATTGGTTTGTCTGTGAGTCAACTTGGGAGGCTAACCAAGTTATGGACAAAGACAGGAAGATGGCACAGTTCGTCGGTGCCTTCAGGAAAAGGGCATTAAATTGGTATATGACATTTTCTGAAAGACAACCTCGAGCAACCAAAGCCGAGATCAAAGCACAATTCCTATCATTTTTCAAAACTCCATATGAAAAACATCGGGCAGCAAAAAAATTGAAAACAACATTGTAGAATCCAGGAGAAACTGTCCACGATTATGATAAGCGATGGAAAGACCTTCTTAGCCAACTGGACTATGTTATTGATGAACAATTATTAATCTAGTGGTTTCTTGTAGGCTTATCTCAGAAAATCCACTGACACATAAGTCTGGAGACATTCAAGTCTTATGAAGATGTGCTTACAAAAGCTCTCCAAGTGGAAATGGATGAGGACATAACAGCATACTCCATCGATCACAGACTAGAAGAATAGCTTGAGATCATGCATAAGTCTCTAAAAGAATTAAACCTCAAAATTCAAGATATCCGGTGCATGAAGTGCTCGACAATCAGACATTCAAAAGACAACTGTCGATAGGAAACCAACCAACAAGACGTTCGATTCGTACAGAGAAAATGTTTTTGTGACATTTTCCAGGAGCATGGAGACCACTCGACAAAATATTTCCCGTTTAACATAAATAATGGCAAGGCATCTTGGTGTGCAATTTGTGAAACTAAAAATCATAACACAACCGAATGCCATCTGAACTTAAAGAACCGACAGAATTATCATGTAGTCTACTAGGCCACTGCAGTTGCACAAAATAATGAGCAAAACAACTTACCAAATGATCAGAACAATCAGAGATATGAAGGTCGAAGATACGAGAACCATTCTGACAATTGACGTGGAGGCTACGGAGGTCGAGGTCGATTCTCTGGAAATTGAGACAACCGACCACGTCGACCCATCCATTGCTTTACATGTTATAAGGAGGTACATCGATATGCAGACTGTCCATACAAGGACAAAACTGACCTCAAATTTTGTACTCATTTTGGAGTAGGGGATCACTCACTAGAGGATTGCCCTACCGTGCTGGAAAAAATTAATAAAAAGAAAAATGTTAATGTCTTGTCATGTGTGCAAAAAAACGATGTACTAAATACAAAGAATTTGCATATTGTAACCTGACAAGGGACAAAAACAGGAAGTGATAACCCAAGAATCGGCAAAATAAAAGAGAAAAATTTCTACCCTGACCCACTTAAAGAAAAACAAACATATAAATAGGCAACAAATGTATTCAAAGAAATTGCATGACAAGAAGAGGCTAATGACAATCGACATAACACAATAAAAGAGTTAATACAACTCGTACAAAAATATAACTCAGTATCTTAGTTCATCGATTTTCTATATGAAATAAAACACAACAACATCGAAAAACAAACAAAAAATATCTGTAGTTTAAATAAAAAAGATAAAAGTGATGTCAACCCAATTGTTGACCTGGAAATTGAAGGATACCATGTCTGACAAGTAGTGCTCGACTTTGGATCACAAGTAAACATCATGACTCATGACACTTGGGAACAAATGGGTAGACCTCAACTATATGAGTCAGGAATATGCCTCAAACTAGCTGACCAGGGCCTAATTGAACCTATTGGAGTCTAGAAAAATGTTGATACAACTATAAAAGGAATCTCGACCAAAGTTGACTTCAAAATCATTGACCCTAAGGAAGGATCGAGTTCCTTCCCAGCATTAGTCGGTCGACCTTGGGGTAGAAATATGAAAGCATCGATATCCTTGGATAAAGAGAGAATCAAATTAAAAGGAAATGGAAAAAAGGTCATTGTACCTATTCATCCATCCCAAGGAGAACCATGGATAGAACCTATCGATGAAGAAGTTGATATACGACAACTCTACTAGATATAGAATAACAAAGATTACACAGAACCTAACACATATGGTGAACTTTACTTAGGAAATCAAGACTCAGTTGGTTATAATTCAGACGTAGAATTATATGATTGGGAAGTCGAGAACTATGAAACACAAGAAAGAGGGTGCTGGACTATCCAAAAGGTACAGAAAAAGTCCACCCAACAGTGCTTCATAGTGTCCATTGTCCCAAAAATATTTGAGAAGAAAATCAAGGAATACCCTACTTTAAAACCTACCAATGTAAATACTACACAAGTACCAGGATATAAGGAAACAGAATTACCAGTCATGCACATAGAACAAGTTTCCAAAAATATTGGTGAACATGGTCAACCGCAAAGTTTAGTAGAAACTTCTACATGACAAGCTGCTAGATGATGGGATACCCATCAGACAAGACTACAGACCTGGACAACAGCTTCAACTTACTTTGTGGAAATATTTGGAGGAAAGAAGTTAACCAAATAGGCTCAGATACCTATATTCATTCAAGGATAGAATCCAAAAGATCATATTAAGACATGTGAAAAAGAATGGAGAAGACTTGGATACAAGGATGAACGAACATGGCCACACCTGTTTCCATCAAATCTCTTTGACTTACCAAACAAATGGTATAAAATGGAAGAAGCTAGAGGTGAAACATTCTTATGGCATGAAATCAGAGAAAATTTCATTAAATATTTCAACTTTATACCACAAAATGAAAACTTGGTCAAAACAACAAAACAGATTAAAGAATTTATACAGCTGACAGAAAACAAACCCTTGAAAGATAACTGACAGAAAATGAAATGTAACAATATACAAATTGGGACAATACCATAGTTAACAAGACTACAGTTAAAAAATGAAAATACAAAAGGGAAAAGATTCAGATGGAAATCAAACCACGTCGAAACGACCAAACCTATTCGTACAGTATTCAAAGTTGAAACAACCGAAAAAGAGGATACTGGCAGAATGAATGCAACTGACTTTCCTGCCACATTCTCACAGTTTAAAGAAGGAATTCAACCAATCAATGAAGCCAAAGCTCCAGAATGGCTAGATGCTAAAGTCATAACCAGAGAAGTTGACATCTCAAATGACGACCGACAAAAAATGGCCAAGATTGGAGACTATTGGAATGAAGAACAGACAACAGAATTAGTGAACCTATTAAAAGAATTCCAGGATGTATTTGCCAGAGATTATATATATCTCAAAGGTTTAGTCCATGAAATGGGAGAAATGAAGATTGACACTAAACCTGATGTTCGACCTGTGAAGAAAAGGCCATATAAGCTAGCTCACAAATACAAAGAGATAGTAAAAAAGGAAATTGATAACATACTTGTAGCAGGAATCATCTACCCTATTGACCAATCAAAATGGGCAAGTCCAATGTTAGTCCAACCTAAGAAACATGATCCGACGAAACTAAGAATTTGTGTTGACTTCAGAGAGTGAAATAAAGTGACACTGACATACCCATTTACAACTCCTTATGTAGATGAAATATGAAATGAGGTGGCAGGACATGAATGCCACTCATTTACAGATGGATTCTCAAGTTATAACCAAGTTCCAATAGCTAAATAGGATTAGGGAAAAACAACATTTGTATGTGAATTTGGCTCATTTTCTTATAAGGTTATGCCTTTTGGATTAAAAAATGCACTCCCATTATTTTCTAGAATTGTTGTCAAAACATTTCAAGAATATATTTACAAAACCATGGCAGTATACTTTGATGATTGGACCATATACTCCATGTTAAAGGATCATTGCAAATGGATAAGACTCATGTTGGAAAGATGTCGACAAATTCAACTATCCATGAACATCAGGAAATGCATATTTGTGACCCCCATAGGGATATTATTAGGGCACATTGTCTGTAAAGAAGGTATTGAGGTCAACTTTGCAAAAATCAAAATTATCCTTGACCTAAAACCACCAGTAAACCCAAAACAAGTCAGGGTGTTACTTGGCCGCACATGCTATTACAGAAAATTCATAAGATATTATTTAGATATGACCTATCCACTCGAAGAACTATTAAGGGAACATAAAGAGTTCAATTGGATAGAGGAGTGCCATATATCATTTGAAAAAATAAAAAGAAAACTAGTTGAAGCACCAATCCTAAGGTTTCCAAACTGGTTGATCAAATTCCATGTTCATATTGATGCATTAGGTCTGGAAATAGTAGCAATCTTAACTCAACCAGGAGATGATGGAATGGATTATCATATAGTTTACAGTAGTAGAAAATTAAACAAAGATGAAAGAAATTATTCGACAACAGAAAGAGAAGAATTAGGAATGGTATTTGCACTACAAAAATATCGACATTATCTTCTAGCTAACCCATTTATATTCTATACTGACCATCAGGCGCTTAAGTACCTTATCAATAAACCTCTACACCATGGAAGGATTTGTCGATGGATACTACTGTTCCAAGAATTTGAATTCTAAGTTGTTGTCAAACCAGGTAAGTTAAATGTCAGTCCCGACCATTTATCCTGAATCGACACAGGAGAGGAGCCAACAGGAGTCAAAGATGACTTACCGGATGCACATCTATTTCAGATAGAAGCAGTCCCAGTAGAGTTAGAGGAAATAGCCCAGTTCTTAGAAGATGGACAAGCACCAGAAGGAATGAGTACAAAGAAGAAACAAATTCTAGCTATGAAAGCTACACCATACAGTCTTATAAATGAATTTCTTTACAAGATGGGATTAGATGACATCCTCAGAACGTGTGTACTGGAACATGAAAGAGACAACATTATGCATGAAGCACATTGTGGAACTACAGGAGGACATTTCCAAGTAGACACAACTATAAAGAAAATCCAACAGTCAGGGTTATGGTGGCTGACACTTCACAGAGATTGCAAAAATTTTGTAAGTCAATGTGACAGATGTCAACGACTAGGTCAACCCCTACCTAGCATAGAAATTCCTTTGATATCAGTAAACCCCAAGTTTGAAATTTGAAATTTGGGCCATAGAATTCATAGGACCATTTCCTATACCAGCAAAAAGGATATGCGCGAGGTATATCATAACTGCAGTCGAATATGTGACCAAATGGACAGAGGCAAAACCTGTCGACACATGTTCCAGTGAGATAGTTGCTAAGTTCATATATGAGAATATCATTACCAGATTTGGATGTCCACTAACCTTAATCAGTGAACAGGGAACACACTTTATCAATAAAACTATCAAAACCATAACTGACCAATTCCAAATCGACCATTGACGGAGTACATTATACCATCCTCAGTCAAATGGAGCAATTGAAGCATTTAATAAAACATTAACAAAAGGATTAACGAAAATATGTAATGCTAACAATGACGACTGGGATAAGAAAATACCTGCAGTATTATGGGCATACAGAACAACATATAAATGCTCGACTGGCCAAACCCCCTTTTGACTAGTCTATGGACAAGAAGCAGTAGTTACATTACAGTTCCGACAGCAGACACCTATTATTGCAGAGATCCTACATGTCGATGTCGAACAAGGAAAAAAGGACCGACTACTACAACTGAGTAAACTAGAAGAAAAACCAATTACCCATGATATAACATCAAGAAATTCAGAAACAACAATAAAAAGCATGGCACGACAAAAAAATAAAAAAAAAAACTTGTTGATGAGAGATCTTGCTTTACTATACAATAGTCAGGTAAAAGGTAAACCTAAAAAGATACATATAGAATGGATGGGAACCTATGTTGTCGAAGAGATACATACCAATGGATCAGTCTGACTAAGAATGTTACAAGGCATAGTATTTCAGAAACTCGTTAATGGAGCCCAACTAAAATACTACAGAAACTAAAAAAAATCATATAATGACCATAACAGTAAAACAAAAACTATAAAACTATAAAAATTCAAAAAGCAAAATAATACAATACATGCAGAAAACTATGACAGGAAATCACCACTTCGACTACCAACATCATGCCCATCGACATAACGCCATCGACCATTTTCATAACCGACATCGACCGACAACCTCGATAGTCCCATCCCGCATTCATGACCTCAAGCACTGAAAGAAATTCCCCATTAACACACACTCAAGTGTTCCAGCTGGAACATCATGTCCACCATTAATACACTCATCAATGAAAACATTCAAAGCATCCCCTATAAATACTGGACCGTCGAAGGATCATTCATCGTAATTCATACAAAGAGAGCATCAGAGCATCCAGACAACTGAAAGCCAAGAATACCTTAGTGAAATCGACCACCAAACTGACAAGATGACACCCAAACAAACTAGAGCCTCAGTTAAAGCCAAGGAATTACAAACTATAGAAACACCTTTGGTCTGAAGGTTAAAAAATATTAAGAATGCTAAGGTGTAGGAAGGCTCATGGAAAAAAATATGGACCAAGATGCAAGAATGGGCTTATGTCAACAAGAAGCCTACTCAAGCTACAGAGAAAATAAAATACAGTACCATCTTCAACTATGTCAATGCACCATTCATGGCCAGTTTCGGTGGCACAAAAGAAACAGTCGTTAAGTTTATAATAAGCCAGTACCACAACGGTCAATTTTACTTCAACCAACCGGTTGACATCTCTAGGGAAGTGTAGAAGGAGAAAGTCGACATAAGTCGACTTGAACGAAGACTGAATTAGTCAGCCGACTAAGTCGATGGGCCGACTAGTCGATCAGCCGACTAAGTTTGTCGGCCGACTAACTAGAAAGATTAGTCGGCTAACTAACAGTCGTGTCGGTTCACCGAACCGACAGGTAGTTATTTGTAACTGTTTGTAAATTGTATATATTAGGCTATTGAGCCAAGCAAAGAAGTCAGTTTAGTTCTGTGCCTTGTATGAACTCATTACATTAATATAATCTGTTTTCCTATCTGTTCTTGTCTCTTGTACCTGATTTATAGTTATGTTTTAGTATGTATTATTGGTAACCTTATGTGATCTGTGAGATTACAACATTGGTTCCGTTTCCGGTAGTACATGTATAAGATATATGCTCACATATGATACCAGAGCAGGAGATCAAGGACTGGTGGGACCGTAAAGTTGCGAACTATTTGCAAAATTACGCAAGACGAAACAGATTAATAGTCGCTGAAGCTAGAGCCAGATTTTTCACAGAGACTCATGAAAAATTCGTCGAGTCTATACCACAACTATTGAAGCAGCTTCTGGATGAGAAGACTGGACGCAACTAAAGAACATCAGTTGCTAGATAAACTATTCTGAGGAGGACGAACAAATCTGTCGGAGTGGTTTGAGAAAATCGTCGACGACTTCTGTGAAGAGAAAGCAGTTGAAGACTGAACGTCGGTAGAAATTGTCAAAGCGAAATTCTACACAGATTTCACCGAGCAATTCTTGTGCTCCCTGCCGACCTTGCTGTTCAAATTCTTGATAGAGAATGGAGTAGGACACATTGTCGAACCTAGACCACCACTGTGCGAACAGCCACCAAACACCAACTGGGCGGAGAAGCAGAGGAAGTGGGAGAAATTTATTGCAGAAAGGGAGTGGGAATACTTCCTGAGCAAGTGATTCAAACTATCCGGGCTTTCTAAAAAGCATCGGGTAGGTTATGGGGGGGTATCTGGTCTTGTGTCGGAGATAGAGTATAGTGGATCCTAGTCGACTTCAGGGGGATAGACATCACCAGTGATGAAAAGTCGACCGTAGAAGACTGGAAGAGAATAGTACTGTACGAAAGTATGTCGGACATTCAGAAATGAGAAAGGGACAAGAGACAACAGAGAAGGGAAGCAAGACGCGAAAGAGCCGACGGGCTGCGCAGAGAACAAAACCCTAGGGAGACTGACCATGAAGAGAATCCGCCAGAGTCGAGTCATGACCGACAGGAAGAGGGTGTTGAACAAGGGGTGCCCCCTATGGAGGAAGAAGTATGGATGAAGCAGCCAGAAGCTCTCCAATTAACAGCTCCTGGTGAAGGAAAGACCCTTTTCCCATTAAATCCACATACCAGAATACAGACTATTTTCGAAGACGACCTCCAACTAAGAGCTGGTGACTATAGTATTTGGAGTCGACTAGGCGATGATACATACACAAGATGAAATCTTGTCATATGCCGACCATTCGAAGGGAACTGGGTGACGATTCAAGCGGCACCATCCCTCTGAAGTATCCACTTGCTCTTACCGACACAAGAAGGAGCACCCCCCCCACCAAGTACAACTTTTGAAGAAATAGAACACGCAGACCTGCGTACACAAAATTTCAGTGGAACATAGATAGTATAAATCCACAACAACCCACTGTACGTCGAAGATGCATCGAACATCGATGGTGGTACCAGTTCCATCGACCAAAATTCCGCAGGAGCGACTTCATCAACAATACCCCCAATTTCCCCACCACCCACGCCTCCGACCCCACCAACTTCTGAGAGCAGTGAAAGTGACTCAGACATGGGTCACAGAATAGCTCACATTCCTCTCTACGAGGGGGATGAAGATCCCAGACGACATTGGTTCATCTGTGAGTCCATCTGGGATGCAAACCAGGTGAAGGATGAAGACCAACAGATGGCTCAGTTCGTCAGAGCCTTACGGAAAAGGGCCCTGACCTGGTACATGACCTTTTCAGAAAGGAAACCCAGAGAAACAAAAGCTGAAATTAAAGCACAGTTCTTATCCTTTTTCAAGACCCCGGACGCTAAGCACCTGGCCACCAAAAATCTCAAGACAACGCAGCAAAAACTAGGGGAAACCGTCCGCGATTATGACAAACGCTGGAAGGACCTATTGAGTCAATTAGATTATGTTATTGATGAGCAATTACTAATTCAACGGTTCCTTGCAGGCTTATCACAAAAAGTTCACCGACACATCAGTCTGGAAACATTCAAGACATATGAAGATGCGCTGACCAAAGCTCTGCAGGTGGAAATGGACGAAGATATACCTGCCTATCTGACAGACCATAGGATAGAAGAACAAATGGAAAGTGTGCAGAAGTCCTTGAAAGAACTGTCCCTCAAAAATCAAGAAATCTAGTGTACTAAATGTTCGACGGCCGAACACTTGAAAGACAATTGTTGACAAGAATACAGCCGACAAGCTGTCTGATTTGTGCAAACTAAAGTCTTTTGCGATATTTTCTAGGAGATTGGGGATCATTCTACGAAAGAATGTGCGTTTAACATGAAGAACGCAAAAGCTTCCTGGTGCGCCATCTGTGAGACAAAAAGTCACAATACGGCCGACTGTCAACTAAACTTGAAAAACAGACAGAACTATCAGGCGGTCTACCAGACAAATGCAGTGGTGCAGAGCAATGAGAAAACTAATACCAACGACCAGAACGGGAAACAATACGAAGGCCAACGATATGAGCGCCAGTACGACAATCGAAGACAAGGGTTTCGAGGAAGAGGTTGATTCGTCGGGAATTGTGACATACGACCACGTCGATCTACACAGTGCTTCATCTGCTATAAAGAAGGGCACAGATGTGTAGACTGTCCGTACAAGGACAGAACTGACCTTAAATTCTGTACGCATTGTGGGGTAGGCGATCACTCTCTGGAGGATTGTCCTACCATGTTAGAAAAAATCAATAATAATAAGAATGTTAATGTCTTGTCTTGTGTACAAAAGCATGATATATTAACCACTAAAAATATGCATATTGTCACTCACCAAGGCACAAAAACAGGCCCTGATAACCCCCAAATTAGTAAAATTAAAAACAGAAATGGTTATCCGGATCCTCTGAAAGAAAAACAAACTTATCAAGAAGCCACACACATATTTCACGACATTGTACAGCAAGAAGACATTATTACCAGTCGACTTAACACGCCACAACAATTAACTCATCTCATCCAAACCGACAAGTCTGTAGCTCAGTTCATTGATTTATTACACGAAATAAAAAGCACCAACGTTGGAAAACAAACTAAGAACATTTTTAGCCTAAATAAAAAAGACAAAAATGATGTCGACCCACTTGTCGACCTGGAAATCAAAGGTTATCACGTCCGACAAGTGGTGCTCGATTTTGGGTCTCAGGTAAATATCATGACTAGAGATACATGGGAAAAGATGGGCAGACCTTGACTCTATGAGTCAGGCATTTACCTAAAACTCGCCGACCAAGGCCTCATTGAACCCATTGGGGTTTGGAAAGATGTCGACACAACCATCAAAGGAATCTTGACTAAGGTTGATTTTGAAATCATCGACCCAAAAGAAGGATCTAGCTCCTTCCCAGCACTAGTTGGTCGACCTTGGGGATGAAAGATGAAAGCCTCCATATCCTTAGACAAAGAATGAATTAAGTTAAAAGGAAATGGTCAAAAAGTCATTGTACCCATTAATCCTTCCCAAGGAGCACCTTGGACCAAAATGATTGATGAGGAAGTCGATGTCAGACAGCTTTACCAGATCCATAATAATACAGACTATACCGAGCCAAACATTTATGGGGAGCTTCACTTATGTAACCAAGACTCAGTCGGTTACAATTCAGATGCTGAATTATATGACTGGGATATGGAAAATTATGAAACACAAGCAAGAGGGTGCTGGACTATACAAAAAGTACAGAAAAAACCCACCCGACAGTGGTTCACTGTATCAATTGTCCCCAAAGTCTTTGAAAACAAAATCAGGGAATGACCTACATTGCAGCCAACCAACTTACATAATACCCAACTTCCCAGGTATAAGGAAAGAGAATCCCCAATAATGCATCTTGAACAAGTATCTAAAAATATTGGAGAACATGGCAGACTTCAGAGCTTAGTGGAAACATTTACAGGTCAAGCAGCTAGATGGTGGAACACCCATCAGACAAAATTGCAGACCTGGACAATTGCTTCAACTTTCTTTGTCGAACGATTCGGTGGGAAAAAGTTAACCCCGGACACTCAAATTCCTATCTTTGTCCAAGGCCAAGACCCAGAAGCACACATCAAGCTTTGTGAAAAAGAGTGGAGATGGCTTGGACACAAAGATGAGCGAGCCTGGCCACATTTGTTCCCTTCAACCCTAGCTGACTTGCCTAATAAATGGTATAAAATGGAGGAAGCTAGAGGAGAAACCTTATTTTGGCATGAAATTAAAGAAAAATTTATTAAGGATTTCCAGTACATCCCTCAAAACAAAAAGTTGGCCGGAACAGCACACCAGATCAAACAGTTTCTTCAACCGACAGAATCAAAAACCGACCAAGACCATCGACAAATCAAGGACTGTAACAAGATATGAGCTGAATCAAAATCACAGTCGACATGCTTAAACTTAGAAAACGAGCACACAGAAGGTAAGAGCTTTAGATGGAAGCCCGACCACATTGAAACAACCAAGCCGGTCTACTCAATCCTCAAAGTCGAGACCACCGAAAAACCAGACTTAGATAGAATGACTGCAGCCAACTTTCCGGCTACATTTTCACAGTTTCAAGAAGGCAGTCGGCCGATAAATGAAGCTAAAGCACCAGAGTGGCTGGATGCCAAAGTGAAAACTAAGGAGGTTGACATTTCAAACGACGACCGTCCAAAAATAGCTAAGATTGGAGACTACTGGAACGAACATCAAACCACCGAAATCATAAACTTACTTAAAGAATTTCAAGATGTCTTTGCAAGGGATTACAAAGACTTAAAAGGGTTAGTACAAGAAATGGGAGAAATGAAAATAGATACTAAACCTGATGTCCGACCTGTCAAGAAATGACCTTACAAACTAGCTCATAAGTATAAGGAGATAGTTAAGAAGGAAATAGACAACATGTTAGCAGCAGGGACCATTTACCCTATCGACCAGTCAGAATGGGAAAGTCCCATGGTCGTACATCCCAAGAAACATGACCCGACCAGGTTAAGAATTTGTGTCGACTTTAGGGAGCTCAACAAAGTCACACTCACAGATCCATTTCCCACCCCCTATGCTGATGAAATTCTGAATGAAGTTGCAGGCCATGAATGTTATTCCTTTACAGATGGATTTTCAGGATATAATCAAGTGCCCATAGCAAAAGAGGATCAAAAGAAAACAACATTTGTATGTGAATTTGGGTCCTTTGCCTACAGAGTTATGCCTTTTGGGTTGAAGAACGCACCTGCAGTATTCTCACGAATCGTTGTCAAAACATTTCAAGAGTATATCTATAAGACCATGGCAGTCTACTTCGACAACTGGACCATATATTCCACCCTAAAGGATCACTGCACATGGCTCTGACTTATGCTGGAGAGATGTCGACAGATACAACTCTCCTTAAATATTAAGAAATGTACTTTTATGACTCCAATAGGCATACTCTTAGGACATATTGTCTGCAAAGACGGCATAAAGGTTGACTTTTCCAAAATAAAAATCATCCTCGACCTAAAACCCCCAATAAACCCTAAACAGGTCCGGGTGTTATTGGGCCACACACGTTACTGTAGGAAATTCATCAGACACTATTCAGACATGACTTACCCTCTGGAAGAACTGCTCAAAGACAACCAGGAGTTTATATGGATAGAAGAATGCCAAATATCTTTCGACAAATTGAAAAGAAAACTGGTCGAAGCTCCCATACTTAAATTTCCAAACTGGTCGACTAAATTTCATGTGCATATTGATGCATCAGGCATTGCAATTGGAGCCATCCTTACTCAACCAGGGGATGATGGGATGGATTACCCTATCATATACAGTAGTTGAAAATTAAATAAAGCTAAAAGGAACTACTCAACCACTGAACGAGAAGCCCTAGGTATGGTCTTTGCTCTCCAGAAGTATCGACATTACCTATTGGCCAACCCTTTCATATTTTATACTGACCATCAAGATTTGAAGTACCTTGTTAATAAACCCCTTCATCATGGAAGAATCTATCGATGGTTACTTCTTTTTCAAGAATTTGAGTTTGAAGTAGTGGTCCAACCAGGAAAACTAAATGTCGGACCCGACCACCTATCACGTATCGACACAGGGGAGGAACCGACCGGAATTGACGACGATTTGCCGGACGCACATCTATTTCGCATAGAAGCAGTACCCGAAGAACTAGAAGAAATAGCTCAGTTCTTAGAATTAGGTCGGGCACCCAAAGGTCTGAACACCAAGAAAAAACAAATCTTAGCTATGAAGGCTGCACCCTACAGCCTCATCAATGGCTTTTTGTACAAGATGGGGTTAGACGACATTCTCAGACGTTGTGTACTCGACCATGAGAGAGAAAAAATCATGCATGAAGCACACTATGGACCTACAAGAGGACATTTTCAAGTGGATACAACTGCAAGAAAATTCCAACAGTCAGGCTTATGGTGGCCGACCATCCACACGGATTGCAAAAAATTTGTTAGTCGATGCGATAGATGTCAACGACTTGGTCGACCTCTGCCAAGCACAGAAATTCCATTGATATCTGTAAACCCTAGTCTCACATTCGAACTTTGGGCTATATACTTCATAGGACCTTTTCCTATCTCGGCCAAACGATCAGGTGCAAGATATATTATCACGGCAGTGGAATATGTGACCAAATGGGCAGAAGCTGAACTTGTCGATACATGTTCAAGTGAGGTAGCTGCTAATTTTATCTATGAAAACATTATCACTAGATTTGGATGCCCACTCACATTGATTAGTGGCCAAGGATCACATTTTATCAACAAAACCATCAAAAATATGACCGACCAGTTTCACATCGACCACCGACGAAGCACTGCATATCACCCTCATTCGAACGGTGCGATTAAAGCTTTTAACAAAACATTGACAAAAGGGTTAACCAAAATATGCAACACCGACAAAGAAGACTAGGATGAGAAAATAGCTGCGGTTCTCTGGGCATATAGGACAGCATATAAGCGGTCGATCGATCAAACACCCTTTCGACTAGTCTATGGGCAGGAAGCAGTTGTTCCCCTACATTTCCGACAGCAGACACCTATTATTGCACAAATAATACATGTCGATGTCGAACAGGAAATAAAGGACAAACTATTTCAACTCAGTAAGCTAGAAGAACATCGAATCATGGCTATTCAGCATCAGGAAATTCATAAACAACAATAGAAATCCTGGCACAACTGTAACATCAAAAACAAAAACCTCTCGGTCGGCGACCTTGCTTTACTGTATAACATTCGAGTCAAGGGAAAACCCAAGAAATTACACATAGAATGGATGGGACCTTACGTTGTCGAGGAAATACATCCCAATGGTTCAGTCCGACTAAAAACGTTACAGGGCCTAGTATTTCGGAAGCTCGTTAATGGAGCCCAACTCAAATGTTACCGAAACTGAAAAAAAAAATCAAATAACGACCTTAATCGTCAACCAAAACCCATAAAAAGATAGAAAAATTCCAAAAACAAAATAATACATCCAACACAACCAGCCATGACAGCAACTCACTACTTCGACAACCGACATCACCACCATCGACCATCTTCATCGACCAGTCAGGCCGACCATTTTCACTAACGACACCGACCATCGACTTCGAAAGTCCCATCATGCATTGATGGCCTCGATTGCCGAAACAGATCCTCCATTAAGTCGCACTTGAGTATTGCAGTTGGACTGTCAAGTCCGTCATTAATACACCCATTTCGACACTCAACCCTAACCACGCCTATAAATAATGGACCGTCGAAGGTTCATTCACCACACCCATTTCCATCAGAGCACCCGCAATCTCAGTCGACCAAAGCACAAGAACCCTATCAAAATACTGACCAGTCCAACACAATGGCACCCAAACTAACCAGAGTGGCGGCCAAGGCCAAGGAACTACAAGCAAAGGACACCCCATTGCTCAACCGCTTAAAGAACATAAAAAACGCAAAGGTCCAGGAGGGTCCATTCCAGAAATTATGGCAAGAGATCCAAGAGTGGGCCTTTTTCGACAACCGAATGACCCAGGCCGCTGATAAAATTCAAAAGAGCGGCATTTTCAACTATCTTAATGCACCACGGATGGAAAGCTTCAGTGGGACAAAGGAAGCAGCTGTTAAATTCATTATCAGTCGCTACCATAACGGTCGGTTCTACTTCGACCAGCCGATTGATATCAGCGGGGATGTTATCTCCAAGCTTACGGGTTTTCCCAACCAAGGCAGCCCTGTACCTATTGGAATCAAATACGGGTTAGTCCAAGAACTTACGGGTTCACCGTCAGGAAAGAATTCCAAAGGACTGATGATCGGCCAGATTGCGACAAGGATGCCACAAATCGTGGCTAAAATAATAGCAATCACCCTTACTTTGGCAGGTCGGGGCAGCGAACTTAAACTAGAGATGTTGGAAGTGGTTGACACAATCACGACCGACGGTTGGATCTACCGATGGGGTGATTATGTGGCCGACATGATAAAAACCATCTGTGAACGCTGTCAGGAGATGGGAGGTATGATCAAATTTCCCTCTCTCATTCTCTGGATTGTTATGTACCATTTTTGTCCGAAAGGTAGTCCAGTATTCCGGGAGCCCACCAAATTCCAAATGCACTGATTTAAGCCCTTTTCACAAAAAGGCACACTACATGAGCTCGCACAGGGGAAAGTCTTTCTGGAAAATTGGTTCTAGCAGTTGAAAGTTCGCACGACGAGGTGGAGGGTGCCCCAGAACATCTGACGAAACCTCCCTGCTGAGTCTCATATCCAGTTAGAACTCGACCACACATCAGTATGGTACATGCGAGGTCAAGACCCCAAAGCACAGGACCTCGACTACTATCCAACGGTCGAGCAGATTTTCTGAGAGTTAACCAGACAAGCGCAGACAAAGATACCAATTCCAGAGGCTACCAAAAAGGTCGAATTCTCCATCATCGAGCCACTCACTGACCAGGAAAAGGAAGAGGACTACGAGTTGAACTTATCCATTAGCACATTTTTGTCAGAGGACACCCCGAATGTGCCCACTATTCGGGTACACATCACTGTCAAACCTCCGATTGCAAAAATAGTCGACCCCCAGCCGACAGAACAACAACAACCAACAATACCACTACAACAACAGACAACTCCTACAGCCCCAGCAACCTTCAACCCCACTCAAGTACAGACAGGAGAAGTCGAAGGCAACGACCCGGAATATGATTTATCTAAGAGCATCATCAAGAAGCTGGCTAAGGAGATAGCTGTCGCAAGAAAAAATATCAAAAGCCAAAAATTACAACAAGGTAGGGGTAAGCGCAAGCTTATCCTGGTCGACTCATCCGATGATGAAGAGGAACTAGCAGCCGTGGCCGTCGACATTGTCGAGAATGCCCGTGCCAATAAAGTGTCAGTAGAGGTTCAGTTTCAACGGTACGTGGAAGCAGGAGCTCCGGAGGGTCGGCCAAAGAAAGAAAAAACGGCACAGACACCTAAAAATGTGGTCGACCTTGTGTCGACCCCTCCTCCCCCATCCTCGACCACCATAGTCGAAGAACAAGAACAAGTACAGCAGGCAGATAGTCCTCAGGAGGAATATCAATGCGCCATCCTTGAGGCACTCAGAGCCAGAGTCGACCAGGACGCTGAGCTTAAAGCTTTCTTTGCGACACTTCCTGGACTGTTCAAGTCGGCCCAGAAAATATAGACAAAATCCCCTCTCTATGCAAGCAGAAAGCCATATGCAACTGTTACGACAACATTCACCCACGATGAACAGGGTGACGTACTAGGCACATCAAAGTCTGTTATAGAGCCCCTCGACCCCGACGCACAGGACGACCTACCCTTTACACCTTCGGAAGCAGGTATTTCTTCTGACAAAAGTTCAAAACACACTCCAGCCAACCCTTCGACCCCTGTTCATACCCCCACTCTGTCCCCAACACCACCATCATCACAACCTCCCTCCCCACCACCTCCACCGTCAAAATCCCCACCCCTAGAATTACAGCCAAACCCATCACAACCACCATTACCTTCACAACCAGAAGCAAACATCCCACCTCCTCAAATAGAAATACCCCCCACCTCCCCACCACAGGCTCAAAAAGAAACACAGCTGTCTTCTATACCATGTAACCAGCCAAAAAAACCTTCAGCCTCCATTCCATCAACCACAGACCCAACCTCAGCTGCTGCAGATACCCAAGAGCAACAACCAGACAAACAGAAGAAAAAGAAAGAGCAACATAGACCATCTGGTCTCCATATTAGCCTAAGGGATGCAATTTCCTTGGACGACACAGAAGTCGGCCAACTCCTGAAAACTATGCCCAAAGAGTCAAAGAAAAGGACAGATCGACAAAATAAAGAGCTGGTAGCCAAAAATGCAGAAGAAGTCGAGTTTCTTGGCAGATGCAGAGCTCTAGTCCAGACCGTGGTACCAGGCCCTCTCGAAGTCGACACAGATCGACCACTTGAAAGAGCATATCAGCTCTTCGAGAAAATGGTATCGACAGTCCAGACCCGGATACAAGAGACCAAGGAAGAGCAAAAGGAGGAGACTGTTCGACTGCTCTTGGCCCAACACACTGCATTCTCGGAGGCATACAAGGTCCTCCAGGATCATATGGAAGAATCAGTTGTCACCGAGGAAGTACTGCGAGACTGGCCTAATCACTATGGGCAGGTCTATCAACAGACAAGGCAAGCAAGGCAGGGCATTCAGGCGTTGGAGAGCCGAAAGTCGACAGAAGCAGCACTGCGGCAGACCATTGAAGAACAAATTGTGATGGAGACCAACAAACTGCAGAAGCTGGAACGAGAGGCACATCAGTGGGTTCAACAGGCCCTTCCCAACTTAGATAAATTCGACATCATCTGTCCACAGATGAAAAGGCTCATCAATGCTGCAGAAGAGCAAAACCAACTGTTGGGTCCCAACATGGAGAATATATCAGAAATGCCCATGTCCGAAAAGATGTCGATCCTTTCAAATCATACTACCTTAACAATCGATATCCAGAAGGCATTACAGAGTTGGACCAATTTTCAGCATCATCTGGCCATCACAGCTCCATCCATCGTCGAAGTCTATGTCCAAAGAAGACCGACCATCCGTCTGCACAGTCCACAGCATGAGCAAGTTTGACTGCATCTACAAAGAGTTCATTTTTTGTACCTCCCTGTTTCTTCGGGACAAATAAATGTTTTGTTCGTGGGGGAGATGTAGAAGGAGCAAGTCGACATAAGTCGACTTGAACGAATACCGACTTAGTCAGCCGACTAAGTCGATGGGCCGACTAGTCGATCAGCCGACTAAGTCGGTCGGTCGACTAACTAGAAAGATTAGTCGGCTAACTAAGAGTCGTGTCGATTCACCGAACCGACAGGTAGTTATTTGTAACTGTTTGTAAATTGTATATATTAGGCTGTTGAGCCAAGCAAAGAAGTCAGTTCAGTTCTGTGCCTTGTATGAACTCATTACATTAATATAATTTGTTTTCCTATCTGTTCTTGTCTCTTGTACCTGATTTATAGTTATGTTTTAGTATGTATTATTGGTAACCTTATGTGATCTGTGAGATTACAACAGGAAGTCATCTCTAAGCTAATAGGACTTTCAAACAAAGGAGACCCAGTACCAGTCAGTATCAAAGAGGGACTGGTAGAATAACTAATTGGGTCAGCTTTAGGAAAAAACGCAAAGGGGTTGATGATTAGTCAAATCACAACCCAAATGCCATAGATTGTGGCCAAAATAATAGCCATCACACTCACCCTAGTAGGTCGAGGTAGCGACCTCAAATTAGACATGTTAGAGGATATCTACACCATTGCGACAAATGGAAAGATATATAGATTGGCTGAATATGTTGCCGACATGGTCAAGACCATCTGTGAAAGATTCCAAGAGATGGGAGGAATTATCAGGTTCCCATCCCTCATACTATGGATAGTCATGTACGATATTTTCCCCGAAGGAAACCAAATTCTTCAAGAACTGACAAGGTTCCACATGTGGAGATTCAAACCATTCTCCCAGAAAGGAACCTTGAAGGAAATTGAAGACGGAAAAGTGACGTTGGAGAACTGGCTCCAACAGCTAAAAGTCTACACGACTAGATGGAGGGTGCCTCAAAATATTCGACAAAGTCTACCGAAAATGTCCCACATCCAGCTAGAGCTCGACCATACTTCGGTGTGGTACATGTAGGGAAAAAAATCAAATGCAAAGGCCCTTGATTACTATCTGTCGATCAAACAGATCTTTCGGGAACTGTCTTGACAAGCTGGGACAATAATACAAATTCCAGTGAAGGCCAAGGAAATCGACTTCTCAATCGAGGAGCAGACTAGGAGAAAGAAGAGGATTATGAGCTGAACCTCTACATCAGTAACTTTGTGTCGAAGGAGACACCAGTTGAACACACTGGCCAACTTCAAATAATCATCAAACCTCTGACAGCATAGAGGGTAGAACCACAGACTTAAGAAACACAGGCAGAGCAGCAGGTAATCACTCCGGCTACAGAAATTCTCATCCCGACCCAAGAGCCAAGGGGAGAGATAGAACCTGAAAACCCAGAATATGTTATCACAAAAGACATTATAAGAAAATTGTTGAAAGAGATAGCAGCTACAAGAAAGAGGAGAAGAACACAACATCGACAACAAGGAAAAGGTAAGCACAAGCTTATCATTGTAGAATCATCAGACAATGAGGAGGAACTTGGAGCTACGACCATCAACATAATAGAAGATGCCATAGAAAATAAAGTGCCGATGGAAACCCAGTTCCAAATATTTGTCGAGGCAGGAGCACTACCAGGTCGACCAAAGAAACCCAAGATCACCCACACATCGATGCCTGAAAATGTCATAGATCTTGTGTCTATGCCTCCACCTCCATCCCCGACAAAAGTAACAGAGGAGAAAATACTAGAATATCATTCGATAAGCCCACTTGACTTGTGCAAAAATTCTATGTCGGAAGTTGTGAAAGAGAATTTCGACAGGGATAGAGACCTCCAGGCTTACATAGAAAAATTGCCTGCAATCTTCACCCAGGTGCAGAATCTCTCTACAAAATCACCTCTATTCGAATTCAGTGGGTACCCACTACCAGTCCCCCAAACTGGCCAAATACCCCACAAACCTTATATCTTTGCAAGTATCACTTTGACCTTTGAGAAAAATCTAGACAAAGAAGCTGAAGTTTCCGGACGTTGGACCTCGACTATTACTCTGACTGTATCAGAACCCCACCTACCAGCCACTGATCCGACCAGAGGAGAAGAAGAAGAAAATATCAAAGACATAAATTGAGAAATCAACCAACTCTTCTCTGACTTGGATTCAACCCCTTAGACTGACAACCCACCAATCATCTACAGTTCCACCAACCTAATCACACCCGACCATTCCCCAGCTGCATCACCACCACCACCACCCCCCCGACTCAGAACCCCTGATCCAAATAGCTGCACCAGAACCAACCCTACCTCAACCATCAGCATCAACTGCATCCACTTTTGCACCCCTTGCATCTAACCAACCAGAGGCAGTAATCACCCCACCTCCCCAAATGGAGAAACCATCAAACACTACTATACCAAAAATTGAAAACCCCGACTCGACTTTTGCAGGTACACAGGTGCCGACACAAACAAAAACGGAAAAGCATAAGAAGAAGAAGGAGAAACAGAAGAAGGAGCATCATGGACAGCCATCAAAGGTCCATATCAAATTGAAAGATGCAACCACATTGATCGATGCAGAGCTAGGACAACTCTTGAAAACCCTAGCAATTGAAGTAAAGACAAGGAGCCAGTAGAGACGTAAGGAACTCGACAACAAGGATGAAGAACAGGTCGAGTTCCTCAACAAATGCAGAAACCTTTCACAATCAGTAATGCTAGGACTAGTAGAGTTCGACACCAACAAACCACTCAAAAGAGCTTATCAGCTATTTGAAATCATGGTGTCGGTACTCCAAGCACAGATTCAGGAAACAAAGGAGGAGTAGAAAGAAGAAACCGTCCGACTACTGAGGGCGTAGAAAACCAACTTTTGTGAAACGTACAAAGTGTTACAAGATCACATGGAAGATTCTGTTATCACAGAAGAAATACTATGAGACTGTCCTGCTTACCACGGGAAAGTCTATCAACAAACCAGGCAGACCTGATAGGAGATCCAAGCGCTTGAGAAGAGGAAGACCACTGATACAGCACTTAGAAGCATAATGAATATCAAATAGTGTTGGAGACAACTAAACTGTAGAAACTCAAGTGGGAATCTCATCAGTGGGTACACCAAGCTATCCCCAACTTGGAAAAATTCGACATCATCTTCCCACAAATGAAATGACTTATAGAGACTGCAAAGGAGAAGGACCAGTTTATGGGTCCCGACATGGAGAGAATAGCTGAAATCTCCATTTTAGAGAAGATTTCAATCTTATCAAGTCTGAATACACTCACCATCGACATCCAGAAAATATTACAAAGTTGGATAGATTTCCAACATCACCTAGCAGTGACAGCCCCAGCAATTGTCAAATTCTGTGTACAGAAAAGACCGACCATCAGACTTCACAGCCCATGAATACCAAGCAAATCATAATGACTACTAATACAGATAGGAAGATTTGTGTACCTCCCTATTTCTTTGGGATGAAGAAACATTTTGTTTGTGGGGGAGATGTTGGAGGAGCAAGTCGGTAAGTTGACTTGAACGATAGCCAACTTAGTCGATTAGCCGACTAAGTCGGTCGATTGACTAAACTAGAGATTAGGTCGGCCACCTAAGTTCATGTCGGTTCACCAATTTGACAGGTAGTTATTTTGTAACTGTTTTGTAATCATATATATTAGGCTGTTGAGGCAGATGAGAACTCAGTTCAGTTCTCTGTATTGTATGGACCCACTCATGTTAATATAATCTGTTATTTCCTCTACTTGTTCTTATCTCTGATCTCTCTTATGTATGTATCTTTTGGTATGTATTATTGGTAACCTTATGTGATCTGTGAGATTACAACATATACCGATACATTTGCACCGGTTTCAAATATGGACTCTATCATGGTAGTTTTAGCCATTGCTACATCTAAGCGTTGAGAGGTTCACCACATGGATGTGAAGAGTGATTTTATTCATGGTGACCTTCATGAGGATATATATATATATATATATATATATTCAGTATCTTGAAGGTTTCATTCATGATCCTTCACTTGTTTTCAAGTTGAATAAGTCTATCTATGGCCTCAAGCAAGCCCCCAGGGCTTGGTATGCCAAGATGGACAATTGTATGCTATTGCTTGGATTTGAAAGATGCAAGTATGATCCTAATGATTATTTGAAGAATGTTGGACCTTGGTGATTTATTTCAGGTCATTGTACTATATTTTTGTGATATTTTGATTACAGGAAAATGCACTAAAGATGTTGGATTAATAAATTCTTCATTGCACAGTGAATTCTCCATGATTGACCTTGGATTGTTGAAACAATTTCTTGGATTAGAGATTGAGAAATATGGTGCAGGAAGAAAGGTAAACCAACCAAGTTATGATGTAGACTTGTTATTGAAGTTAAAAATGGATGAATTTAAGGAAACCGAGTTCCCATTCATCTTAGGAATAAAACTAGGTGATTTTAGTGCATCTCCATTTGTGGACAACTCGTTGTACATAAAACTAGTTGGGAGTTTGTTGTATCTTACACAATCTCGAACCGATTTGGAATATGTTGTAGGTGTTTTTCATAGACATATTTAGGAGCCTCATTATATCTATTGGAAGGATACAAAAAGGATCTTTCATTATGTGCAAGGAACCAAACACTCCAGGGTACACTATGCTGCTAGTTCTCCACTAGAACTAGTTGGCTTTACTGATTCTGATTGGGTTGGAGATTCCATTGAAAAAAATTCCACTTTAGGTTATGTATTCATGCTTGTACATGGTCCCATGTGCTCTCCAAAAAATAAATTACACACCATATCCCTCTCTTCAGCTGAGGTCGAGTACAGAGGAGTTGTGAATGCAACTACACAATGTGTGTGGTTGCAAGATATTCTTGGGGAACTTGGGTTTGGATTTGATTCACTGACAATAATTTGGTGTGAAAATAAAAGTGAAATAAGTATTTACACTAATCCAATGCATATACAAGGTACCAAGCACATTGAGATACACATGCACTATGTCAGGATCTTGGTGTATGAGCAAGTGATATCATTGCAATATTTCCCATCTGTAGAGAAAATTGCTGCCATCTTCACCAAGAGTTTTATAGAGAAGAAATTCACCTATATTAGATCACTTATTGGAGTGGGTGACACATGGTGATGGTTGATATTCACTTTCATATTTTTTTCCATTTCCATTTTAGAGGGGATGTTTTGTTCCCATGAGGTTTTCCTCTTTACCTTGGTTATATGGACTAATAAATTTTTTTAAGAGGTGACTTGAGCCTTAATTTCCATGAACTCAATAATCATGTGATGTAATTGAAATAATTTAGGCTTAAGGGGGGTTTTTAGAGAATTAATACACCTTAGTACCATGGTCATACACCTAGGAAACATTTTCATTAGCTTCATGCTTTTATCCTATGGTCCAAAACTAGGTTGTATTGGTCAATATTGGTTACTTGGGTGTTTTAGACTCATAAATGCACCCATGCACTCTCTTTTGATCATTATAGCTGAGAATGAACCCTCATTAATGACTGTTCAATCCTTGGTTTGCTCATCATCCATTAAATCAGGGAATCTAGTTGACTAGAGGCATATATGCATGTATCCCTTGATCATTTATTGCTACCTAGACACACTCCCACTCACCCATGCACTCCTGGCCAACCCTAATTTATGTCCTAGCACACTCCAACCATGTTCACACTAGCATTCGTGACATTTTGGGGTGGTTTTGGTGCTCATTGGTCCATCTAGGGGGGTTTTAAGGTCCAATCATAGCTTGACACATGTATGCGTCCAGATGGCCTCGAAAGGCTAACTATTTTTCCCTATTGTAATATTAACATATTCCATACATATTTACATTTTGTACAATCATAATAAACTTAGTTATTGACTACATTTCTATGTGTTAATTTCACTCGTTCTACTGTTTTTCTGCATAATTGTGAATAATCTCCTATTGTGAGGATTCCCTTAGATCCTAGATATTGCTATGAATCATATTTTCACATAAATACTAAAAATGGGATCTTGAAATGGACAAGAAAGAGTGTTATTTTATATTAATATGAAACAAATTACAAATGAAATGATTTCGCCCGATTTTTGTTGTTGGCACCATTCTGAACTACATATATGGGATCCTCCATCCCAAGTCCTTAATACACTAATTCCAAACAAACTCTAGAAAATACACCTAAAATAATATTTTTAATTATTTGGTATAACAAGGTCCTCCCGGATGGTGACTAAAAAACAAGTTTCAAATTAGGGAACAAGGGTTTTACATACTAGGGAAACAAGGGTTACAAATTTGATTGAATTTTAGCATCATGAGGGAAAATCTCTCTTCCATTGATTGTATTTTTTATCTCCTTTGCCACTTTTATTTGAATGGAAGGAAGTTAGGGAGGTTGATAGATAGTTATTTATGAGAATGGGAAGTTGGCAAATGGAAGAAACTCTATTTTCCAAATAACATTACTTTTTAGATTTTACCCTTGCTCAAGAAAGTACTTGGGATAGACACTAGAGAGTTGTGTGTACATGGCCTAGCCATGTATAGGTAGCTTACCTCATTGAAAACTTACTTTTTAAGGATTTTTTCCAAGGATAGATGTTGTTGTGCAATTATCTCAGGACAAGGGAAATATGCAAATAGGAACAGAAATAAGATTGGTCATCAGAACATCTATGGGAACAATGTGACAAACGACACTATAACATACGCCCCCTAATGTGTGAGGGAATAGGAGTATACTATGGCCAAAATTCATTATAATATTTTCAGAAGTGAGTGTATAGGTAACTCGGGTAGAATTTCCCTAAAAACCAACCATAAGCGGCACCTACAATGAACCAAGTTGGAACTACTCCTTTCTAGGTGGGAATACCCATGCTCAAAATTGAAAAAAGGAACGATCATTGAATCAAGTACATATAGGAACCATAATTTATGCATAAAAAGTGATCATGGTCACATGGATATAAAGTGGTTCCATATCATATAGTAGAGCACAACCACAAAGATACAAAGTTGATCTATGTCTAAAATGAAAAATCATAGCCACAAAGGTACAAGGTGGATCTATGTCTCATAATCATATGAATATATATGGAAATATGGATGGGCAGATCAATCTCCATAAGAATTAGTGCCAAAAAATAAGTAAATGGAAATCCAACACAACCCAAGTCATGATGTGATGTTATATATGAACTGGAGGTCTACAAACCAACTGACACTAGTATGAGTGTAAAATATGTGAATAAATGTGCTAAATTAAAACATAGTAAGAAACAATGTGATTATTAGTTATTAATGTAAGCCATTAACACATGTGAGACAACTCATTAATAATGATAATGAGTCACAATGTACCTAGTACAATCTAACAAGTGTGAATATATGTGTTGACATAAAACACACATAGACTCTAGCAATATAGGCACATTCATGTATTCCCATAGTTCATGACTACAAGATCCAAGGCATTGAAAGGAACCTATATCATAATACTAGAGTAAATGTTTTTGAATCCATTGGATGTGAACTGTTAAGAGGAGGAAATTAAGCCATACCTCATCATCCAATGTGAGATAATAGTTGGAGGCAAATGATTTGTTGGAATTGACTAATGATTATGAAACATACTTAACAAAGGAAGGACACCAAATTAAAGTCAAGAGTTCTGAGGAATGGTTGACTTAGGTGAAGAATTCTCTTGAACATAAGAACAACACAATTAAGTTTCTAAGGTAGCATAGAATCAAGAAGAGACATGATATAATATAGTGATGTATGAGACATCACTAGGTTGCTCCATAATGACTGGAATACTAACCAATTGGTGGAGATAAAACATAAACGAGTTCAAATTCCTATGTCCATAATATAACCCAAACTATAGAGATGATGACTTACAACATTGTGCTTTGTTCAAGGGAGATGCAACTTGTTTCCAAACATAAGTAATAACATGACTCTTTCCCATTCATCTCTTTAGAATATTTTTTTTTGTCTTTTATCATATTATAAAAGTTTGAAAAAATAATAAAAGAACTCTATAGTAAAGGGGAAGAAATTAGTGTTGGGGTGAGTGAACTATTTCCAAGCACATGGAAAAAAGCTATGCATAATGCAATGAACATGAGCAAGATAGTGACACTCAGGATGTATTTCTCCTTAGTAAAAGGTTGTTCAGGTTGTAAAGGAAAAATGTTGTAGGGACTAGTGGATATGAGATAATAGATGGGGGATTATAAAAAGATAAATAAGTTGGAATATGACATAATGATCATAAGTGAAAGAGGGAACATGCAATGCATATACAACTGAATTACCATCCTGTGGATTTTTGGAGAGCTTAGGTCAATTAATTCTCATTGGTGTTTTCAAAATTTGAAATTATAAAACTTAAATAAGACTCCAAAGTGTTATTTTTTGTAAATTTAGTCTCTACTAACCAAAAATTCATAAAACTATGTATAGGAGAACTCTTATAGGAAAAATTTAACTAGAGTATTGTTATTTTGTAATAGTCCATTCGGCCAAGAAAAGGGTTAAACTTATACTGCATGGGTGTTACCTCAAGTCCTTTTAACAAGTCTGAAAGACACAAAGTGACTATGAAATATTTTTATTTTTATGAATTCAAAAAGAAGAGTTTAAAAATAAATCCATGATGGAAGTACCTTTACGGGAAATCGACAACAATATATAAGAAGGAAGCAATTTAGTTCCAGTGCAAAGTCATGAACTACAATGGAACTCCTAGCTCCTAAAAATAGCAGTATGATCATCAATGGGAGACAAAATCAAAATTTAGGATGCTCATGGGATAAGTAGGCTCTAAATGTGAGCGCACGACATATAATTTTAAAAGGAAGGTAAAATGTCACAAGTTCATACAAAAAAACCTAGGATGGTTGAGAACTGAGGGATAGGATGCAAAATGCATAATGATAGAATATGCTAGAATAGTATTGGTTTGTAATGGCTTGGACGGGCTTAAGGTGAGATAAAGAGGTTATATTTTAAATCCTAGAAATATGAACATGAGGCTAAGAAGTTGGGTGCTTGAGGGGATACTTGAACCTTCATTTTTTGGATAGGACCATATGCTAGAGGTTATAAGAAGTATATACATTGAAGAAATAAAGTAGTTATGGTATTTTATGAAAGGGTCAATGGTTCATATTTTATGAGAGGAAGTTGCTTGATGGACTAAAGGGTAAGATATTGGTGAAATGATTAATGGAGGGGATTAAACATCAGATTTGATCAATGACACATGATGAAAGGGGAAAGAGATCGACAATGGAGGTTTTTTTCGTGACCACAACATGCATAGAGAGAAAAAAAGTCAGAGGATAACAAAATTTTTACTGCCTTCCACATGTTGGGTGGAGAATCATTCCACTGGGTGAAATGTGGTAGGGAGAAATTGCCTCATGCGATCCTGAAACCGCTTATTGCCAATATTATAAAGAACAAGTCACATTAAGTTATTCCATTTAGCTTATGCGCATAATGAAGAAAATTCCTACACCTGTGGAAGTTGAGTCAGATACACTTTTTACTAGCTATCATTTTCCAAGTAAGCCACATAGCTAACTCACCATGTAAATTTAAAAATGGAAGGGGAAGGTGAAATTGAGACACAGGTCCGTGAATCCAACAAACTAGAAGAAATATTTGAAGACAGGGATGGGGAAATTTTTGACACAATAATCAGTTCTTGTTCATGACATGATCATAAGAGAAGAATAAAAACCTTAGATAAATAGGGAGTTGACCTACACAGTGTCCAAAATCCTTATTTTTAGTAATTTTGTCCAAACCAGACCATTAATTTCATGGACTTCGTATCCTGGTGTGCATCTAAGTATCCCCAATCTGAACGAGTCATAATGGACCCAAATAGGTCCAAAATAAATTTCCACATCAATTCCCTCATTGTTCGAGACTCATTGGAATTACCCTATTCATTCACGCAAAACTTGGAATATTTCACTGAATAAAATTTGATTGAGCAATTCAGACATGCCGCGGTTGAAGAGAAGCATATATTTTACTCCAAAAGTCTTAATTCTAATATTTTGTTGAAACTAAACCTTTTCCCTTTGATATTAACCTATTCAATGAAGAAACACAGAGAGTCATATCCTTGTTGAGTCAGTTCTTAGGATTGGACACTAATAAGTTTGTCCCATAATTCCTGTTAAGTCTATTGTTTAGGTTAAGTATGCATCAGTCCGAGTCTAATCAGCGATCTTGCTATAAATTTGATGAATTCCTAGCTAAGAATATTCATTCCTAGTTAGTGAATTTTCACATGACCATACATTTCAGATATCAATCCTACCTGGTCATAATGTTTATGTTCTTTAATGAGGAGAATCTACAATTCCATAGACACTATTCACTTTTGAAATTAGAAACATCACCTTCAATTACATGAATCTTATAATCTCATAAGTGTATAGGGTAATGTTCCAAGAAAATTTTCCTAGAGTGTTTTCTGAGATGGAGGATATCTTACAATTTAGTCCAGATAGAAGAATTGGAGTTGGCTCCTTCTGAAGGAATATACTATTATTAGAGTTTATGGTTTTGTTCATGAGCCATACATCCTGCCTACATTCTCGACACCTAAGATATTTTCCTTGGAATTTATCAGGAAGAAGCATATTGTGGAAGATGAGCATTTCTTGAGCTATAGAAAGGCCTTTCAGATTAAATTAATTCTGAAGGTGGGTCCATTTGATATAAAAAATAAAGTTTCTCTTCCAGTAGTTGAAGGATTTCTACAGGATATGAATTTCATAAAGTCCACCAAAATCAACGATGATCCACATCACACCATATCACAGAAGAGGAAACAAAACTAAAACAAAGCATTTGATCATCAATAGATAGAGGGTTTGGCTCAAAGAGAGACTTAATGAAATACCTATCAACAATGGAGAATTTAGAGAGCCTATAGGCAATTCCATCTACCAAAATGAATTCATCAGCAAAGATGACTCCAAATCCTAGTAAAATTGAGATTACTGGAAAGGGGAGTTTTTCAGAAGTCATAGAAGTTGAAGATGAAGATTTAGAAGTGGAAAAAAGGCCAATGATATATTTAAATAAAGGAATGGTTAAAGTGTGAAGCAAGAAGATGAAAGAAAAATTCTAGGTCCCAAATTTTCATATCCAGGAATACAACTTTACATAATTACAAGAGGGTGGGTCCAGTGATAAATGTAAGTCAAAAAGTGACTTATATGCTAGATATGGACATGATAAACATTTTATTCTTAAAAGTATTTAAATATTTATTATAAATTAAGGGACATCAAAGATAAGGAGATTTCACTAGTCATTGTGAAGGCCCATCTGAAAAACACATTGAATTTAGCAGTGGAAACCCATAGTAGAGCTTTAGAAATGAGGCTCAATTCGCAGAAATACTAGTATGTGATAAGATTCATTTGCATAAGAATATCAGCGAAGTAATCTATACTGATTTGATGAAAGAAACATTAAAGGTTTCAAAGCTACAATCTATAATTTGAATGTTCGAGAGTCAATTAAAGCAGGAAAAATTGGAAAATAAAACATATCAACAACAAATCAAGAAGCTTCAAAGTGATTTACTGACTATGGATCGTGAGCATGATAAAGGACAAGCTAAAAAAGAAAACCTTAGCTGAGAAAGAAAATACTATCCATTAATTAAATAAGAAACTGAAGATTCCATCCACTCAGTTGATCCAAGATTATGAGTTGAGAGTGTTAGATAGGGAAAATGAGTTGTTGTCCCAAGAAATGAATTCCACTAAAGCTAAATTATTAAAAATTGCTGATGAAAAATGTCAATGGGAGAAGGAAATAGCTTTACTTATTGATAAAATTGATGTTTTAAATGAAAATCAATTAGTTATGGATAAGGAAAGAGAGGAGAAAGAAAAGAATAAACATGTAGAATTAGGTCATCCAAGTATAGAGACAAGAAATGGAGCCATTGGTCAAGATATGTCACAAGTTAGATTGAGGGATGAATAAATAACGAGTTTGAAAACAGAAAACCAAAGATTGACTGAAATAATAATGAAAAATGAAGAATAAAAAATGTTTTTGAGAATAAGAGCAAGGATCTACTTGATAAGAATGAGAAGTTAGAAGATAAAGTTTCAGGGAAGATACGAGTGTGAGGTGCAAGGCATAACATTTGGGATATGATTATTATAGAAGCAACAAAAATGAGACCTTATTTGAATTATATTAAGTAAAAAGAGGTGGTAATTAGTGTGGAAAGACAAAATTGTACCGGTGTAAAAGAAACATTGGATAGGAAGCCAACATATACAAATAAAAACACTATAAATTTTCTTAATACTCTATCTAAAGAAAAGTTAAAAATAATGGGTATTAAAGACATGATTGTAGTCATAACTTGGGTGAGGAAGGTAATCGGGAAACATCATCACATTGAAAGTGTCCAAGTAAATGCAGACTAGATGTTACAACAAGTGAAGTCTTTCAAAGGTTTGTTTACAGAATTGCTTTAGAAAGGTCTACCTTCTTTTTGGGATGAGGATGGAAAGATGATATCTCAATCTAATTGTTAGCCTCTGTTGGTTAAAGCTAGATTGCATAACAAAAGGTTTGAAGATATGACTCAGTCTCTGTCAATAAATATTATAGTTGATAAATTGGTTGTGGACTTTGAAATAGTGGACTCATTCAGGATGATTAGTGCCAAACTTCCACCTATTTCTTATGTGGATCATGTGGAGCTAAGAGTACTAGCTAAAGAAATGGTGAATCTTGAATTTCCATCTGGAGGCCAATGGAATACTATTGAGATATTTCAAAAAATTAAATATAGATTACATTAATGAATATTTTCATTTCAAAGATTGAATTGAAGATATACCGAGATCCACTTCAAAGTGGAATTAAGAGATTAAGAAAATATTTTCTAGTGTTTAGGAATATTTGGTTTGTTACATTTATTTGACAGGTGTAATAAGGAAGTTACAAGAAGCCAATTTTTAGAATGTAGGTAGTTAGGTATTAGCTCAAGGAGAATTTTGGTGCATAAAATCATTTTTTGTAATGTAATTGGGGTTGGAACCTATGAGAATGAAAATAATTTTGTAACTAAGAATTCCAAGTTAATAAAATTTGTTGAGGAAAGAAAGATTTTTTTTTGTATCACCTCCCGAGGTGTAGACCACTTGGCAACCATGCACTTGTTAAGGTGTATGGGCTGTTAAGCAATTCAAGGGTTCAAACCTTGTTGCATCCTGAGATGCGTTGTGGGAGCAGTGTATTCTCATGGAGGTTATAGTGGTAGCGGTCGGAATCGACCCGGTGTCACCCGAGTATGAAACCGACTAGTTGCTGATTACTCCAGATACAAAAAAAAATTAAATTAATTTTTTTTTTGTATCATAGATTCTTGTGTTGTTATTTTACAGTATGTACTTCCTTTTTCTCATCTGAATGTGTTTCCTATTATCATTTTCCATCGTGTTGTTTTTCATGCTTGAATAAGTTTATATTGAATCAAAATTCATAATCATGTGCACTGATTCATTGATTTCAAGTATTCACAAACAATATTCCTCTATATTTAATATTGGATTAATCTCTTTTATGCCCATATTAATGGACTATTCATTTTTCTTCCTTACTACAAGACAATTAAGAAATTGGATATAAAAGAGTAAATCTTATTAAAAAGCATTTTCATTTATAGTAACTCGTGATTTTGAATCCATGCCCAATGATACCATCTTGTTTCATCCATAATCAAGATTTGTTTCTTTAAGAATATCTCTGGTCATTGTATTTATTTATTGAGACATCCCACTCTAGTAGGAAATAAGCCATCTTTCCTCCTAGATATTGGTTTGTAAGGTTACCTTGGAATTATCCTTCCACAACCAAAGGGTAAATTATGAGTGATAACAGAATCCATACCCTATATGCTAGTTAAGAAACCATATACCTATAGGAAGTATTATTTCCACAAAAATAAATTATCCCCTGGATAGAAAAGGCACCAATATATCCCTAAAACACAATTAGTTAGTTCCTTTTACAAGGTGAAATATTTGAATTTAGATAAGTGGGAAATAAAAAGTAATAAAAATAGGGTAAAAAGTCGTTTTACCATTTCAATTGTAAAACATTTCAGAATTTGGTGAATTGGGAAAAAAATACCTCAATCTTCTACAGGAGATTTCAAGAGATAGAAGCCATCGATCAACCAACTGTCAGTGCCAGGTAGGAGATATTACCTTGCTCTTTCCATTCATACTATTTTTATGCATTTTTTTCTCTATTTTTATGACTTTTAAGGAGGCCCTAATTGTTTGCATCCACGGATGTAGGATACAGAGGCAAGGGTCACATGGACATGACTTTTCTTTCCACATCTCGCATACATGTCCACAAATGGGTTTTTTAGAAAAAGGGGCTAAAATTTTGATTTTTTTGGAAGGATGTCGCTTGAATGGAGGGAAAGAGAACATGAGGCCTTATATGACCAATTCCTTGAGGAAAATAAGGCACTTAAACCTATTCATTAATGCGGTTTAAGGAAATTTTTTGAGGTAACCAATATGCAAGCTTAATGCAGATTACCTTATATGCTTGTTGGATATTGGAATGTGGATGCCAACTCTTTTATACTAGATTACCAACCTCTAAAAATAGAGGTATATGATATCTATTTCATCACTTGGTTATCCTGCCAAAGTGAAGTAACAAGATTCAAACCTTGCAGTATAGGGATGATGTGCACTGATGAGTACATGGCCATATATTGTGTGTCATATGTACAAAAAATTTGCTCACAATTATGGATTCATAAATTAAAGAACCTAAATATGAAGATTATTCTTCTTACCATGGGTGAATCCAATCATCATTTGTTCTACACCAATTATCCAAGGTCCAAATGTTTTATGCAATCAGATGCATGGAACACACAATATTTGATTGGTGCATATGCTTATTGGGATGTCTAAAATCCCAATGATATGGAATTAGATAGGAGAAGATGCAGAAATTTGGTTTCTATAGTACCCTATGAATTTTATTTTTCAAGTGGGTGTCGGTGCTCAATCCATGAGTCTCGATAGTACACATGATCTTAGGGATCCTGCCATGCTGAGATGGAGAGGGATTATGCTATGAATTGGGGGAGAGCAAGTAGTAACTCTATTCGATGATGATACTTCACAAGGTCATAGAATCACATTTTGGTCATAGATGACTATCCTTATCATCGTATAGACTTCAATCATCATCCAAATATGGTAGTTGTCCCAAGGAGCACACTTGGCATAATTGGTAAATCCCACTTTTTACATTTCAAACTTTATTTAATTTTTATGTTTTTTACTATAATTTAAAAATAAACATCTATTTCATGTATACTAACACTTGGATAACCTTGACAAATCTAACACCCTACTGTCTAGCAGGACTACCCTACTACCCTTGAATGTTGTAGGAAGGGGAAGGAACTGATGATGCTACTAGTTTAGAAAATGTCCGACAAACTTGAGTGGATTAACTGATCATGACCCTATGACCAAGATACAAGATATTATAGAATCATTATAGTGACAAGTGGTGAGGGTACAAGCATCCTGGGTTGATTATTTCTAGAAAATAGCTACTATGGTCATGTAATTCCCTAGGGGTCACAATTAAGGTTACCCATAAGAGTAGTTTTGGTTATATAACCATGAGGCCATGGGTGCCAATTTTTGGAAATGTTTTGGATACACATTTTTTTATGTATAAAACTTTTATATTTTTGAGACTTTTAAACCTATCTATCGATAGAGTGTTATTTTGGCATATTTATATTGTGTTATGTTTTTTTATGTACATGTCAATTTTATATGTTTATAGATTATACAAATTCCAATATAAAACATATTTATCATATGCATAAGCTATTATGTTGGTTTATTAGGATGTGATTATGATTTAATGTGGCTCAAGTAATTGAATGTGTAAAAACTAATGAAGTAGGTCAAGATTACAGATCCTATACTCACCATTAAGCTAAGAAACAACTAGTTCCAAATTGAGACAAAACTATAGGTATGAGATTTCATTTAAAATATAATTACTAAGGAGTTATATCACATCATTGTACTTGAATACATTATTGGTAGTTGGCAATAGACAAGAGCCTCCTGAAACAACCAATTGAATTATTGGAGAATAAATGACCCACACAACTATAGAAAGACCTTGAGCAATACAACTAGTGCCATCCACAAATTGTAGAAATATCCCACTCAACATCTGAAAACATCAACAATAAAAATACATACGAATTATTCCAAAACTATACAACTATAAAACTATGTACAAGAAAAATCATATGAACTAAGCATGTTAATTCTTCAAATAGAACCCATTTCTAGGCTTCGACAACTTGTTCCCTTGATAAATGAATAACTCCTAATATCCTTTTTCTAAGACACATGTTATGATATATGGGTTGAGCCTCATAGAGTTAAATTATCTTTCCTCGAAAGTAAGTTTGTCTTGACCATATACCAAGACAAGGTCACCTTCAGAAAAGACTTGAGGTCGAACAAGTTTATCATATCGAATCTTGACCCTATTTTTTTGTTCCTCATTTTCATGGTTGCATCTTAATGTTGTTTGTATATATTTTCTACGTGAATAAAATCTTATTATAAATAGAAATCTGTGTGTAAGAGATGCATATAGTTATTTTTAGCGAAGGGATTTCACATTCAATTGGAGTTACTGCTTCCACTCCATGAACAAAATGTAAGGGATAAAACCTTGTGGAAGTTTTAACAATGGTTTGATAATCCCATATTAGAGAAATATACAACATATTGTGGTAGTTAGACTTACTAGCATTGAATGTGGATTAGAGAATGGTATTGAGTGTTTTATTCAATACTTCAACTTGACCATTCACTTGGGGATAAAATGGAGATGAATTCTCATTTTTAAAACCCAACATAGTAGTTAATTTAGGCATTTTTTTGTTTTGAAAATGACTTCCATGATCAGTGACAATTAGTTTTGGGATACAAAACCTTGATATTATTTGATCAAAATGAAATAATTTATAGTTTCCCTATGATATTTAACTGTAGGAATATACTCTTTCCATTTAGTGAAATATGTGATGTGTTTGTTTACCCTAGTTGAAACTGGATTGCATGTCATGAAATCAATCCCCCACTTAGTGAAGGGACCTATAGGAATAACAGGAAAAAGTGGAGCTAGATGTAGGAACACTTTTTTGGTGAATAATTGGCATGCATGAAAATGTTTAACTACGTCTACACAATCTTTGAAGAATATTGTAGGCCAAAATTAACTGACACATAAACATTTTTGGTATTTCACCAACCTAGACAAATCACCCCTACATGATCAACATTGGAATCAGTCAAAACACTCTCTGCTTGCTCATCAGTCAAACAACGACACAAAATGGAATCAACTCCTTTATAGTATAAAGTGTCATCGATAATGAGATAGTTCTTTGTATTATGGAATAAATGTTGTCGATCATCGCTTGAAAATGTAGAGGGAAAATTCAAATTCTAGATATATATCAAAATGTGTGCATACTAAGATGAAGAAATCAATATGCGCTCATCAGGGAATGAGTCTTCTTTGATACTAGTATTTTATTCATTCAAAAACTATGAAATGAGTTCAAAAAAAACTAGTGACATTTTTATTTTATTTTGGTGATTGAAACTCCAAATGGAATTCTTGTAGTATGACAATACATTTCAAGTATTTGACCCAAATATTTCATTGGGTAAAAATTGTTTGGAAGGAATTGACATCTACAACAATTGTGGTTGTTTACAACAAAATTTAATGATAGAGTCTTTGAACAACAAAAAGAGTTTCTAGAGCTAATTTCTTGACATGAGAATATAAAAGTTCAAGATCTAGCAATGCACAAATAATATAATAGATAACATTCTCTTTTAGATTATCATATTCTTGAGCTAAGACTATAAGAACCATGGAATTAGATGCATCCAAATACAAAAGGAAATCCTTTGTTTAATCTAGTGGGATAAGTAAAGGAGGTGTTAGCAATTCCTTTTTAAGAGATTCAAATGAATTTTTGGTAGCATCATCCCATAAAAATGGAAAACATTTCTTGAGAAAATGCATGAATCCATTGGTTATTCTAGAATAAATACAATAAAATGTCTGAGAAAATTGGATATTCCCTATAGACTTTGAAGCTAAAAAATGGTCCGAGGAGTAGGAATATGTACAATGGCCTTGACTTTTAAAGGATTGACCATGATTCCTTTGTTGGAAACGATATAACCTAACAATCATCTAGAATTGAGACAAAATATGCATTTATTCTAATTCAAGTGAATATTATAATGTCTACATATTTCAAACACAAGGCACAAGTGATCAATATGGTCTCGTTTCTTTCGATATTGAGTATGTATATGATTAATATATGGTTCTACAATGTGTTTGATTCATGGAAAGTGAAACTCATAGCACACTAGAACTTAGCTCCAGTGCTTTTCAAGTGAAAATGAATCTTCCTATAAGCAAAGGTAAAGCAACTACAAATGAATTTAGTTTTTTGCTTATGCTCGAGTTTGATATGGATCCGATTGTAGCTTTAAAATCCATCCATGAAGTAAAATATTTCGCTCCCTGCACACTCATTGATGATATAATCAATGAATAGAGTGGGAAAAGGTTCGCTATGATAGGATTTTTTCAAGTCACGAAAATTAGTAAAAATTCTAATGGTACCTTAATTTTTATCTACTAAAATTGGGTTAGATACCCATTCCACCATAGTTTAGGATATATGAATCCAAAATTTAGAATTTTTTCAACCTCGACTTTGAGAGATGGTGAAATACTATGGTTTATTGGGTGTAGTTTTTGTCGAACGGGTTTAACATTTGGATATGTTTGAATATCATGTTTAAGAATGGATGGATCGATGCCTGAAATATCCTTATATTACCAAGAAAAAAGTTTGCAAAATATTTGAACAAATCGATATAAATGTGAACTTATTCTATTGAGCCTTTTTTACTTATAAAAATGTTTTCAACGAAATTAGGATGTTTTGAAATATTGATTGGGATATTTTTAGATATGTTTTCCATATTTCCTTCAGCATAGATTCCCTACATAGTTAAAGGGTTTATGAAAAAATTAGTATTCCTAGGTAGTCTCAAATAGAATTCCTCATCTTCAATTATATTTAAGGTTGGAAGAAAGTAGGAACAATGATGCATATCCTCTTGAGGCTTATTAAATCATGTTATAGCTTTCAGAATGGCTTCATTAGTAGGAAAAAATGTATCTAAATAATCAAGGGGATGAGAGGAATCTAGATCCCATGTAGGTCCTAACTAAGATCTGAATCATCTAAGATGTAGAACGTTGTAATTGAATCCATGGAATTTAATTTGAATGACTTGATAAGCTATATCTACTGCAGATAAGGAAACTATCATCTATCAGTGTTGGCTATTTGCTAACTCATATGAAGTAGGTATCAAGGATCACTTCTATTATATGTTTATTGTGAGGAATCATTGGATATATTGTTAACATCCCTAACACGTCGTGAAATAATCTAATTGACAGTAGTAAGAATATTGAAAGTTCTCATAAGTGATGGAAACATTCCTTCTCCTAAACTCTCAGTTATTGGTTGAGTGATTAATCAATGGAATATTAGAACATATGGAAGCTGCAGTACTATTCTAGGTATAGGATAATCGATCAATTTTGACGAGTTTTACTACATGGGGAAATATCAAAACCAAAAATATGGATGATGGTATATCCTACATAACATATGTCCAACATCTTCCTAACAGTAAATTGTAGTTGAGCAGAGTGTCAACCACTTCAACTTCTATCGTAAATGTTTTTCCTCATAACACAACATTGAAAGAAATGACAATTCCATGAGGTGAAAAGGAGCTTCCATAAAATGCAACAAGTAATGTTTTAGAAGTAATTAACGTTGGTGACCCTAAACCTCTCTAACAAGAAATATCCATAACACATGTAGATGTGACTTGATCAGCAATAGTTCATCCAATAGTTTTATAACCATGAACTATGTTGATTTGGAAAGAAACATGCTATAGTAAATGAGTTTTACATTAGACATATCAAATTCATTATTAAATTGTTCGTGGAGTTAGTTTTTCCTAAAGAAAAGTTCATTTCGTTGTAATGGGAAACTTTATAAAAATTCTAGAGAAGACATTACATAAGGTGTTTGGGATAGATATTCAACGATAGAGTAGTTAAAAGAAAAAAGAGCATTAGGATTGTGCATAGTTATTTTATAGACATATTTCAGTATCTTTGGCATAGAATCTACAAGTTTATCAATATGGAGAAATGTTCTACGGATCATGATTCTCTTTCTCCTTTTGCAGAGATTCATGGATGTAAGTTTTTTCTCTAGTTTTCAACAGATTGTTTGAACATATATTGTTTATGTAATATTGGTCATATGAGGAGGAATTTTGGGAGGCATAACCAAAGACATAGTTTCCAGAATCCATATTCTGTCCTTTTGGAAAGGATATCTCAACACAACAAGTCATTGGTGCTATAAAATATTATGGGCTTGTTCAATTAAGGTCCATTGATGCATAAGGTGTAATCCTTTACAAAAATTGCAATTAGACTTTATTTTTTTATGTTATTTCTTACCCCCATCACCATTATCATTAAATTGTGCTTGCTTTGATTCCCTTCCCATTTCTTTCCCTTATTATTATTTTTCATTCTACCAGGCTGTCGAGGACCTTTTGGAATCAACTACACATTGTGTACAATAGTTATTTGAGAACTAGAAGTAGAAACGCTTAGTTTTTTATGATACAGAGCGTGAGATAGATAAGTTTTTCACTTGCTTCAGAAACGCTTTTATAGTAGTTATTTTAAATCGAACTAACAATTCCATCGACATGTGGTCCTCGTTGGGGTCTAGAAATATCAGTATTGGACCAGAATGCATTGAGAATAATCTCATACAAGTTTCTATATTCTAAGTAGACCAAATCCAATTGTTTGGATTTGAAATTGGACTCTTCCTTAGTTGTAACCCCCAAAGTCGAAACATATTTAAATATGTAAGGTAAGAGTGACTTTAAAAACCTTTCTAATAAGAATTTAGGAGGTATAGTAGATTTAATAATCCTCCTCTTCCTTATCCACTCTTGGATATGATTTGAAATGTGAGTGGATTTGGTCTTACTAAAAGTAGACAATGAAACTGTACTAGCATCATGCTAGACAAGAAGTTGGAAGTGACTGAGAAAAGCTATCACCAAATCATTGAAACAATAGTAAGAAGATGAAGGAATTGGTATACCATTTTGTTTCCACCCCTGTAAGGGTTATTTGGAATACTATTAACCTAATTGAATCATCATTTAGTGAATTAGAATAACACCATAAGTGGAAATTTGTAACATGATCCCCTGGATCTTCACCAATTTTTTGTTTGAATTTTGGAATGTATGAAGGAAACTTAGTGGGAATCTGAGGACAATATGGATTAAGGTGAACTGGGTCCTTGATTAGTTTTTAAAGATATGGAAAGTTTAAAGTGGCCAGAAAAGGTATTCTAGGTTTCATTGAAAAACGATTGGGTTGGGTAGCTTGAGGAGCAAAGGTTCCCCTAAGAAAGTTTCCAAAAGGTTGGTCTAGGTTTCCCCCAATAATTACCCATGAAGTGACAATACTATGAAAAGGGTTCCACTTTGGTTGTGAAGGATTTTCTCTAGCCATATCTAGTGTCCAATTCCATTGGGAATGGGAGAATTTTCCCTCGGTTGGAATACCGGCTAAAGGTATAGTAGTAGTTCCCCCTTCAATGAAAAAGGAAAAAGGGTTACTACTAACAAGTATAAAAGATGATTCAAAGCCACCCAGAAAAAATTGAATCATATAAATGGGTTAGAACCTGTTGAGGCTTGGAAAATCGCAGGCGGCAACAGTAAGGGATTCTCCCCAATCAGCGTTCCCAACTAGCCCGCTGACTGTTTGGTATAGGGAATCCGTCCGGTTTGCAGTCCGGCTACTGTGAGTCAAGCAACAAAAAACAAAGCTTTACCGGTTGCGGCCCGGTCCACCGAGTTTTTGAATTTTAACTTAAAAGATGAAATGCACGTGCCTAACTAAGTGCAAGGTGATTAGACTGCGAGGGGCGGTCACGATGTGACACGCAGGTTCTTACCTCTCATCTTAGACCCGCAGGAAACCAAATCATATACAATGAGAAAGAAACTAATTGTCTAATCTAACACTAGGGAGCGAGCCATCAATTTTAAGTGAGTAATTCAATTTTTTGCACATGCAGTATGAAGGGTTACAGTTAGCTGATACTCCTTTCAGACACATGAACAATCACAAATATTTAACAACCAGGTAGCCAATTGCTGAATGAATACCATTATTACTCACATGGAAAGATCATGAAAATACCAAAGAACATTCAATAAGAACACAGGTTCAGGAAATTAAACATTCTCATAGTAAATGAAACGCAGCTGAAAACGAAATAGTTCCTTTCCAACATCATTCATCGAAATGCATTGATACATTCCATTTCACTTTCTCCAACCAGGTATAATTGCAGTTCCTTTCGTAAAACGAAGTAGTTCCTCTTACAAGCAAACATTTACAATTTTTTCCAGGGGAAAAAGCCCTTTTTCAGTCAGGCTTCCCGTTATTTAAACTACAACTCCTGTCTTCTAGGATGCCCTCAGCGTGTGACCTTTCAGCGTCCTTGACGATTCAGTTTCTTCTCTGGTCGTTGCGTTTTCCCAATCATTTTCCATAGGCGTTTACCTTCTGACCGTAACTGCTGGAATTGCCTCCTCTGTGCCTCTGTCATTCATTTGTTTTGTCCTTTTCTTTGCTCTAAGTTTCTTCAGCAATCTATGGGATTAAACCTGCAGACAAATTTGGGGCATTATCCACTAAGCTGAGATATTAGGCATTGAAAATTTCTAACCATAATGATAAATCCACATGGAGCTAGCCTGGTTCATCCAGGCGAGAACTCGCGGCAAAATAAAACGGCGGTCGGGCGATACTTGAATCGGACAAGAAAAAAAAACTTCTGCATTGGGTGGGACAAGGCTTCAGGAGCCGCAACGACGGAGGAGCATAAGAACCAGGTAAGTGACAACATGGGCGACAAAGGCAATCGGACGCCAGAGAGGAGTGTATCGGAGGCTAGATTGCTCTACCACCCGCAACGGCGGAGGGGGTAAAGGATGAAAACAGGCGGGCGGGAGAAAAGAGCTTAAGTTGGACGTCGGATGAAACTCTAATCGGGAGCTGAATTTATCCTTCCAGCCGCAACGGCGGGCGAGTAGAAACTTGGGAGCAGGCGGTCTAAACAAATGAATCGGACGTCGGATGAAATTCCAATCGGGCGGAAAGTTTGATCAAGGAGCCGCAATGGTGGGTGAGATGAGGCTCAGCATCTTCCGAAAGAGGCCCAATCCAAAGAGAAAACCAACAGCGTTAAGGACCAACTACAGCCAAAAACATTTTTTCTTTGCTAAGGAAAAAAATTCATGTTCTATGGGTATTACAACAGACCACATGACTCAAACTAAAGTGAACGAGGCAAACAAAATAGCGGGCATTCAACTTCAAAACGAACAGATATGTTCGAGGGGTCAAGCCTTTAACAATAAATCCAAGCAAAATGATGAGGAGGGTCCCAGAGTTTAAGTGAAAAAATAAAATCGGGGAGGAAAAGTTGCGGCAGAAACAACTGGCGATTTCCTGGTGAACCTAGATCTCTGGGTGATTTCTTTCTTGAATGGCAGACTGTTCCATAACAAATGTATCCATTGAACTCTTCCAGCTATACAGATTTCTCCATAACAGAAGTGTGTACCTTAATCATTGATATCAGTCCAGTTCCGGTGATGAAAGTCAAGATTTTAGAGTCCGGATAACTCTGCTGAGGCCAAAGTATGAGTTCATTATTAATTTTGCTTTCAGGTAGCTGACAACATTGGACACCACAGGATTGTAGTAGGTGATGAACAGAAACGTTCATTTGTTCCTCATTCCCCTGCCATTTTAGCAGCTTCTGTGCTTTTGGATTTTGTCCCCTTTTAATGCGAGTCTTCATGCGTGCCTTTCTTACTGAATTTTAATTCAGGATCCTCTATCCCATAGTGCCCTTTTGTGTGAGTGATGTGCTTAAAGTTTCAGCTCACAGACGGAGAGGATCATCGGCAAATTAGTACTTTATGATCTAGATTTAGCTTTGAAGCATGATGTTTTCATAGGAATTCTGACTCTTATCTGCCTTCTGGCATTCATTCCCTGGCATGGGATCATTTATATTTAACACTCTGTTCATCTTGCTCTTCTCCGTGGGTCCCTTGTCATTGCCCCTTAGACTTTTAAGTGTAAAGTGTACGGAGCCTCAGCATAGTATTCTAGACTTTTGAATCTGATTGACCTTATAGGAGTTTAAGCAGGACCTAAATGCACACAAATATTTTGAGAAACTCTTTGGTGGAAGGAATTCACATGGTAACCCACAGTCTGACCATTCAACAAATGTTTACCATTTCTAGAAATTTGGCTTTCCCCACATAACCACGAGTTAACCACCTTTATTGAAAACAAAGACTCAAATTAAACAAATGAAAGCATAACTCATAATAGCTTATTTATGTACAAGTCAGAAAGCTCAAAAACAACTTAAGAAAAATAAGGTTTGAGAACCAAACCATTAACTAGAAGGTTCTCCTCCCATCCCTGTAAATCCTGTAACATATAACTAGCAGGGCCAAGTTTAGCGGTGATTTGAAACGGACCTACCCATAGCTGTTGGAACTTAGTGTGCTTCCCTTTCTCATCATGGGGATGATCCCATTTGAGAACAAGGTCTCCCACTTCCAGGTCCCTTTTTCCAACTTTATGTTTGTCAAACCATCTCTTCACTACCTCCTGCTGCTGTTGGAAACGCTCTCTAGCCTTGGATCGGGCCTCCTCTTCCTTCAGAAGATTGTATATCCTTATTTGGAGAACCTCATCATCCGACCCCCTAGATTCCTGAGCTAGTATGGAAGATGGGAGCATGATGTTGGGGGGAAAGATGGCTTCCTTACCGTATACAAGGGTAAAGGGTGACACTCCTATTGCAGACTTGGGGGTGACTCTGTCAGCCCATAGGGCATTGGGTAAGGCTGAGTGCCAACTTCGCTGGTTTTCTATGACAGTCTTCTTCAGGATTCTAATGAGGTTTTTATTTGAGGATCCAGCCAGGTCATTCCCTTGCGGATAATAGTTAGCAGAATAATGTAATTTTATTCCTTTCTCATGAGCAAATGCAGTAATTTTAATGGATGAAAAGTATTTAGCATTATCAAAAACTAACGAACTTGGAACCCCAAACCTGGTCATGATATGGTCTTTTAGGAAACTGATGACTTCGTCTTCGTTTATCTTGCGCAATGGGATGGCTTCGACCCAGCGAGTGAAATAATCAGTTGCAGTAAGGATATACTTATGTAGCAGGGAGGAATTTGGATTTATTTCTCCAATGACGTCTATTCCCCATTGCTCGAAAGGCTCTGTGATCATTACAGGCTTTAGAGGTGCTGCTGCTCTAGGTTGTCTTCCACCACATCTCTGGCAAGTATCACATTTTCTGACGTGTGCATGTGCATCCCTAAAGAGTATTGGCCAATAGTAACTGGCCTTAAGGATTTTGTGGGCTGTAGTGTCTCCTGAATAATGTCCGCCGGCCGGACCATCATGCAATTCAGACATTACTTTCTCAGTGTCTTCTTTTTCTAGGCATATTAGGAGGACCCCATCATAGTTTCTTCTGAATAATATGCCCTCTACGAGTTGGTAGGAAGCTGACTTTAGACGCAAAGCTCTTCTTTGTTTGGAACTCCAATGTTCAGGCAACACCCCTGACTGCAGGTAATGTACAAGGTCTCTATACCAAGATTCAGGAGCTGTGAATAAAGGACAAACATCCATTACATGCAACTCAGCTTCATCATCCCATGCCTGCTCTTCATCATTACTACTTCCAGTCATCAGCTTACACAACCCCTGACCTTTCACTATAGTGGCTGGTTTGAATTCCAAGTTGTATTCTTGAAGGGCTGTTACCCAGTTGCCCCTTCTTTCTCCCAATTCCTTTTGAATGAGAAGGGATCTTACGGCTGGGTAAGGGACTATTACCTTGGTTCGATTTTTTAGTATATAAGGCCTGAATTGCTTGACTGCCTTAAATACTGCGTATGCCTGTTTGTCAATGGCTGGGTAGTTTAACTCAGCTCCTTGCAGCCCAGTACTCATAAAAGAAATTGGGTATTCATCACCCCCATCTTCCTTTTGTGTAAGTACGGCAGCCAATGAATCATCGGACGCAAATGTATATATAATAAAATCCTTGTCAAAATCTGGACTTTTCAGAGAGGGCGCATGTGCAACAACAGTCTTGATTTTACTGAAAGCATTCTTTTCCGCTTCAGTCCACTTAAATTGTGTATTTTGCTTAACCATCTGCTGTAATGGTTTAACAGTCTGGGCAAAATCAGGGACAAACCTACGCACAAAATTTATCGTTCCCATGAAGGATTGCATCCCCTTTTTATTATGAGGCATAGGGATTTGCTCAATAGCCTTAATTCTTTCTGGATCTATGGGTATACCCCTCTTCGAAGCTATATGCCCTAGTAACTTTCCTTCAGTAACCACGAACACGCACTTCTTAGGATTGAGGGAAATACCATATTTCCTGTAGCGTTCAAAAATTTGCTTTAAGTGGAACGCGTGCTCCCCTCTTTTCTTCGAAAAAATCATGATGTCGTCCAGGTAGACCACCACACTTCTCCCAATCAATCCGCGAAAAGCTATGTCCATCGCTCTCTGAAATGTTGTGCCAGCATTAATTAGTCCAAAGGGCATTCTTCTATATGCAAAAGTTCCCCATTTAGTTCTGAATGTCGTCTTCAATCGATCTTCTTCGGATACCAATACTTGGTTGTAGCCAGAGAAACCATCTAACAATGAAAACATTTAAGAACCAGAAACCATCTGAAGCAATTGCTCCATGGGAGGTACCGGGTAGTTGTCTTTATCCGAGGCATGGTTTAAGTTTCTGAAGTCCACGCACAGTCTGATTTCTCCCGAC
>LPNX010795144.1:1488483-1527491 GCA_001517045.1 Pseudotsuga menziesii | reverse complement strand
TGATGTAGCTAAAAGATCAGCAACTGCGTTTTTTATCCTTGGGATTGAAATAATGTTAAATGCATGAAAATGTCTAAGCAAATCCCATACCTCGTTTTGGTAATATTTCAAGTGAGGGAAGACACAATGTATTTGATTTCTTATTTGTTTCACAACTATTTCTGAGTCCCCAAAAACTTTTAAATTACTAACCTCTAGCTCGATCGCTTTCTTGAGTCCCTGCAATAATGCTTCATATTCGGCTGTATTGTTAGTACACTCAAACTCTAATCTACAAGAAAGGAAGTGTTTATTTTTTTGTGGATCAATAAGGACGCAGCCGGCCCCTGACCCTTCTAACGTCTTTGAGCCGTCAAAATATAGAGTCCAGAAAACATTATCTACTGAAACCGAATTTACTCCTACAGCTAAATCTACTATTTTACAGTCAAGCTCATCAGCCTGAGAAAAACGAAGTAGATCAGGCTGAGTGTCAGATGTGCTGCTGGCTTCTTCCACTTGATAATTCCCTGGTTCTAGTTTAAGAAAGTAGTTTCCCAATACAGATTCAACTGGTACATTCTTCTCATCCAATTGAGTGATGTTATACTTCATGTAAGTTTCTCTCAAAACTTTGATCTGATTGGGACTTCCTTTGTACGGTAACCAAAGATGTGACCAATCTGAAGTGAAATACCCATTTAACTTAGCTGACCAATCCCTACTCAGGACCAGACCGTAAGCATCTGGTATGTCAGCCACTACGATGTTAATAACTTGGCATACTCTACTATCAGATGCTAGGCGGATTAGGACGTCCTCCATCTCACCAATCACCTTAACGTTTGTCCTGTCCAATTGCACCACCCTCCACGTGGATGGCTTAGGCTGCCCATTTATTTTTTTGCATACCGATATGGGCATGACATTAATTGACGCCCCTGAGTCTAATAGACAATTGTGCACGTTATGATTGAAAACTTCAAATGTCAGGAGGAAAGGTGGATGTTTAGTTTTAGACATACCTCCGGTGCTAGCTTCTCCGATTTCTTCTTCATCCCGGGGCTGATTTTCAGTGGGCAGTTTCTCTTCAGACGTTTCAAGTGCTTTCAGCAGTTTTTCTTTCTGTTGAGGTACTTTGCACATTTCGAACAATGGGACGTTTGCTTTTACCTTCTTCAAATCTTCAACAATGTCATATTCAATTTGTGATCTAGTGGGATGAGATTTACCAGCACTCACATTCTCTTGATTTGACTCAGGCGATGTTCTGTTCTGTCTAGGGTCTTGGATGGTAATAGTGAATTCTGGTATCTGGTCGGCCAAGTCCTTGTCTTGAAACTTCTTCCTGACATTCCTTTGCAACCTCCTGATCTTTGGGAGTAAAATACTATCATCACTAACCGTCCCTTTACTCCTAGTTGTCACGTTATCCTCCCTGACCCCTTTGCATCCTTGAGTATTTTCCTCTTCAGCGTCGAGCACAGAAACAAAACTCCATAATGCCATAGTCTCTTCCTCCTGTTCTTTTGTAGAAGTGGAAGCAACATTTTCTTTCCTCTCCTCATCATCTTCTTCTGTCAGTCTGGAATCCAACATCTGATTCATGACCAATGTCATTGAATTTATCCATTGCGGACAGTTCTTCTCGGAGTGAGGCTGCTGATGAAAAGTACAGAAATTTTCCATACCTATGTCTGTCAAATTCATGGATGCATTCCTTTGAGGAGGAGGTTGGGCCTGATTGCAGTCTTCTCTTTTCTTATAGTATGGCCTATAAAACTTTTGTGCTTCTTTTTCTTTCTCTAAATCTATAATCTTGTTAGAGATCTTTTGCACCATTTTGGCCATACTTTCATAGTCTGGTGCTTTATCCTCTTTGGGCTTAGCAAACAGCGAGGTCTTCCTTCTCTCCCCCGACTGTTCAGGATAATCTTCAACGTTCTCCCTTTCAGCCTCCACCACTTCTGCCTCTTCATAAGTCTCCGTCAAAGTAGGCTTGGCCCTACCTTTTGCAAACATGGCTAAATCCGGACCCAAAGCTGAAGTATAGTATTCAATCAGTACTTTGTTTGAAGGCTTATCTATTTCAGAGAAATTTTTTAGATATGCTGCAAACCTTTGCGTAAAGCTGTGCACCTTTTCCCTTTTCTCTTTCTTCAATGCACACAGTCCTTTCATGAGGGCAGCGTGAGTCTTTTGGACGGCATACTTACTCCTGAATATTCTCTCGAAAGTATCCTAGTCTGGGATAGAATTGGCGGGCAATCCAAAATACCATGAGGCCGCAGCTCCTTTGAGGGTATGCGGGAATAGTCTAAAAACCACATATTCGTGCTCCCCTACCCTTAGTCCTTCTAATGCCAAGTAGAAACTCTATAGTTGATCATCCACCAGGATTTTTTCGTTTGGGTCAAATTTGGGCAGTAGCTTCTCGAAGGATTGGGGTAGGTCGTGCAAAGGTGGGGTCAGATTCAAAGGCGATCTGGCTTTCCATGCGGGGGGTGGAGGATTTGGTGGGGGTTGATTGGTGTTAACACCGGCCATGAGTCTGGGTGGAGAGTGAGGGGGTGAAACAACAAGGGTGTGAACAGGAGAGCTGTAAGGAGTGTCTGGGCCTATTTGGTTCAAAGGAAATTCGACCTCCTGTAAGGCAGTTTCCACAAGCTCTTCCCAATCTCCAACCAACACTGAATCTTCAATTTGAGGACGGTATTTCTTCTTGTACTCTCTTCTAGGCAATTTGGGAATAATTGGCAACCCTCCAATCTTCTTTACATAAGCATGGGTATGTCTTCTTAGATCATTTACAATCTCGTTGCGAACAGGATATAGATGTTCTCTATTTTCTTCTTCTGGAAATGGGTTACGCGGTCCACTATTTTCAGAACTGTAACCAGCGGAATGTTCTCTGTAAAACAGGTTTCCTCGACTAGCCATGCACTGGTGGCCCTCCTTCTAGCGCCAAATCTGTTGAGGCCTGGAAAATCGCAGGCGGCAACAGTAAGGGATTCTCCCCAATCAGCGTTCCCAACTAGCCCGCTGACTGTTTCGTATAGGGAATCCATCCGGTTTGCGGTCCGGCTACCGTGAGTCAAGCAACACAAAACAAAGATTTACCGGTTGCGGCCCGGTCCACCGAGTTTTTGTATTTTAACTTAAAAGATGAAATGCACGTGCCTAACTAAGTGTAAGGTGATTAGACTGCGAGGGGCGGTCACGATGTGATGTGCAGGTTCTTACCTCTCATCTTAGACCCGCAGGAAACCAAATCATATACAATGAGAAAGAAACCAATTGTCTAATCTAACACTAGGGAGCGAGCCATCAATTTTAAGTGAGTAATTCAATTTTTTGCACATGCAGTATGAAGGGTTATAGTTAGCTGATACTCCTTTCAGACACATGAACAATCACAAATATTTAACAACCAGGTAGCCAATTGCTGAATGAATACCATTATTACTCACATGGAAAGATCATGAAAATACCAAAGAACATTCAATAAGGACACAGGTTCAGGAAATCAAACATTCTCATAGTAAATGAAACGCAGCTGAAAACGAAATAGTTCCTTTCCAACATCATTCATCGAAACTCATTGATACATTCCATTTCACTTTCTCCAACCAGGTAGAATTGCAGTTCCTTTCGTAAAACGAAGTAGTTCCTCTTACAAGCAAACATTTACAATTTTTTCTAGGGGAAAAAGCCCTTTTTCAGTCAGGCTTCCCGTTATTTAAACTACAACTCCTGTCTTCTAGGCTGCCCTCAGCGTGTGACCTTTCAGCATCCTTGACGATTCAGTTTCTTCTCTAGTCGTTGCATTTTCCCAATCATTTTCCATAGGTGTTTACCTTCTGACCGTAACTGCTGGAACTGCTTCCTCTGTGCCTCTGTCATTCGTTTGTTTTGTCCTTTTCTTCGCTCTAAGTTGCTTCAGCGATCTATGGGATTAAACCTGCAGACAACTTTGGGGCATTATCCACTAAGTTGAGATATTAGGCATTGAAAATTTCTAACCATAATGATAAATCCACATGGAGCTAGCCTGGTTCATCTGGGCGAGAACTCGCGGCAAAATAAAACGACGGTCGGGCGATACTTGAATCGGACGAGAAAAAAAAACTTCTGCATCGGGTGGGACAAGGCTTCAGGAGCCGCAATGGTGGAGGAGCATAAGAACCAGGTAAGTGACAACATGGGCGACAAAGGCAATCGGACGCCAGAGAGGAGTGTATCGGAGGCTAGATTGCTCTACCACCCGCAACGGCGGAGGGGGTAAAGGCTGAAAACAGGCGGGCGGGAGAAAAGAGCTTAAGTCGGACGTCAGATGAAACTCTAATTGGGAGCTGACTTTATCCTTCCAGCCGCAACGGCGGGCGAGTAGAAACTTGGGAGCAGGCGGTCTAAACAAATGAATCGGACGTCGAATGAAATTCCAATCGGGTGGAAAGTTTGATCAAGGAGCCGCAACGACGGGTGAGATGAGGCTCAGCATCTTTCGAAAGAGGCCCGATCCAAAAAGAAAACCAACAGTGTTAAGGACCAACTACAGCCAAAAACATTTTTTCTTTGCTAAGGCAAAAAATTCATGTTCTATGGGTATTACAACAGACCACATGACTCAAACTAAACTGAACGAGGCAAACAAAATAGCGGGCATTCAACTTCAAAACGAACAGATATGTTCGAGGGGTCAAGCCTTTAACAATCAATCCAAGCAAAATGATGAGGAGGGGTCCCAGAGTTTAAGTGAAAAAATAAAATCGGGGAGGAAAAGTTGCGGCAGCAACAGAACCCTATATAGGCCTAGTGAATTGGAAAGGCATAGATCCTATTGTTGATTCCTTGAAAATACCATGTATCGATAGTAGGAATTCTACCTAGTAATTGATCCCAACTAGATCATTCACCATTTGGTTTGGGGAACCCGTCTGCTTAGCAGCCCGACTACTGTATATTTGAAGTGTTTAATTCTGGTTTACCGATTGCAGCCCAGTCCATTGTTTATGTATTTTTTACGTTTTTAAGGATGAAATGCAAGTACCTAAACTAAAATGCAAGTGACTGATATACAATACCCTCACAAATGAGATGCACAGGTTCTCGCCTCTCTCCTTACATAAATCTTGCTCCTTAATCAATTCTATTCTAAACCAATCTATCCTATCCCCAAGGGAAGAAAAATTTAAATAGAAAAGAGTAATGTACTATAATGATGCATTTTGAATTCTACAGATAGATTATTAAATTCCACATACATAGTTACAACATAAAAAAAAACAAATATATATTTGCTACGTTAAAACATTCATTACTTAATATATGCACAAGATTTCAATAGAAAGAAAAATAATCCATCATTCCAGAAATAATTCATTAGTTTAGAACGATATCATAGTTGCACATAATATAAATAAGAAGTAATTCAACATTGACACTCCATACTGTAGAAATTCAGGCCAGCAGTAGATTAATTTTACCCACAACAATTATCAATTGATCATGCAAAATTGCTAACAATGGAGACTGAATATGGAGCTGTAACAAAAAATTATATTAACTGAGTGTACAATAGCCAACCCTATAATATCATAGGCTACTGAATAAATAGAATACATGAAGAAATCGAATGCATGAGGAAGCATCCAAATCTAGCATAAAGCAGGCTTACCAAAAATAAGCAAATCCCCCATAGGTGTAAAAGCTGTTTCCCAAATCTGTCATGGAGCTCACGAATTGGCAAAAAGGCATAGGAAAGCTAAAGAGTGGTGGAATGGCAGCTCATACATGCTTTTTCATGGAGAAAAGAGAGGAGGATGTGTAGGACAAAAAACAAGTTCACCTCACCTAGTCTAGCTTTCCCATGTGCCTTAAAACACTGAAAAAGCAGGCAATAAAGCAGAAAAAGCAGATAGGAACCTAGGAGGCCAGGAATAAAGTAGATTTTATTCCTAAGGCTTTCCCAAGTGCTACATGAGTCAGATATGGTAAGTTTGACCTCTATGGATAGGCAATTAGCAACTTGCACAAGGTGGGACACATGAACTAGGCAAATAAGACAAAAATAAATGAATTAATGTCTAAGTGGGTAAACTATGGGTTGATTATTCTAGCACATACAATCCATGTAAAAGCATGTGCATTCTTTCTCCAACAAATTTTTTTCTTTTTTATTCATAGAAAAATTAGTTCTTCATACAAATAACTCAACATACTTGTGGTAGTGAAATTCCTCTCTATTCTATCTTCTATTCCTATTTATACTACTATTACATAGTGCTCTTTGATTACCTTGGCCTTTTGACTTCCCTGACTCTTTGACTTCAAAATTTTTCCTCTAGTTCCTTTCACTAGTAAAATTGAAATATAATAAAACAAATTACATAAAGCACCAAAATATGTAAAAGACAAACTATCAAGTGGTCCCAACTGGTCTTTCAATGAATTCATCCTATGCATTAGCCTCCTCAATGATAGTTCTGTAGTCTACTAGCTCCAACAATATTACAGTTACCCCATGCACACCCAGCTGTGATTCTACTTATGTTACTTTTGGTGGGTTTAATTTCAACAAGTCTTCTAGGAGATAGTTGCTAACAAAGAATTGTGCAATCAAATTTTGTACAGCTTCCTCTCTAATGTCTTCAATTTTTTGAATGCTCTGTTCATCTTCACATAATCTGTCCTAGATATTCTTTAGGTGCTAATACTATTCTGGAAACTCCTTGATCTTGGCCACTGAAGAAGTCTGGCATTTATTATGCACTTTGTGAATTTTATTTTAGAACTCTATGCATCATTCCAGAGTCTTTTCGATTGCAGTGGTCAGCCTCAAAGTGGATTTGCTGCCAAAGTCTAGGACTGATAATTCTATCTTCAAAATTTCTATAGTAGTTTGCAGAAAGTGTTCAGAAAACATTGGATTGGCTTCCACCCAATTCAGTTGGACTTAAACCTTTTTCATAACCTTTAACAACCTTGTTTTGAAATCAATTGACACTACAAAAATTTATTTTAGCCTTGTCTCTGCCTTCTTGATTTTATATATTTCCTCTACAAATTTTAATTGGACTTGATGAATATTCCTCCAGATCAAGAAATCTTGATCACGGAAAGGAGTGATATCATGTTGTATTTTAGTGGTATTATTTAACTGAGTCTATAATGATTGGTTATGTACCTCTAGCTCTTCTACTCAGGTTCTTAGTGCCTCTTCTTGTTTGTTCACTGTAGATTTTTGTGCTTCTAACTCCAAAACCTTGTCTTTGAGATATTTCTTCTCCCCTTCCATGATTGTAACCAAAATCTCCAGTGCATCCTTTTCCCTTTATAAATATTGATATACCTTTTGGAGCCTTTCAAATTCAGATATTGTAGCCTCATTCTTTCTCTTTGACTCTCATCCTTTTCCTCTTTCCTTTATCAGAGTTTCCTTCATATTAAGTATTCTTTCCTTTTAATGTTCAACATATCCTACCAACTTTTTAACATTATCCGCATTAACTTGCATAGCTGCTACGCCTACCAATGCTAGGAATTTAGGATCCTCATTTGTGCCTTGCATGAGAGTTTTCTCATTCAACGTGACCACATCGGGTTGATCACCAGTTTTTAATCTCTTTTTTGATCTTCTAACGATGGTTTTATTGTTCTTGTCGAATAATATCGTGTCTAACCTGGTCATTGCATGTTTCTTAGATGGAGTGAAAGGTACCAATCCAAGCTCTGCAAGAGGAATGTGGCCTCCTATTATCACTTAATGGGGCAGGAGGATCTATTGGATTATCTTGGGCCATGTCCTGCTCCAAACACCCTCTACCTTTGTTTTCCTATTCCTTCCTTCTAAACTCTTCAGCGGCTTGCTCAGCTTCTTTCCGTGCTCTTTCTTCTGATTCCTTATGTGATATTTCCTCCTCTTCCTTTTGTATTTTTTCTTCTGCTACTTTTTTCCTTTGAGCCTCTTCGGCTAGTTGTTTCTCAGCTTCTTCTAGTAGCTTTTGGGAATCTTCTTCATGTTAAATAGCGGCTTATTCCTTTTGATTTTGTTGTTCTATGGTGCTGCTGATGCCTTTTCCTCCACTAGTGTTGATCTTCTTTTTGAACCGATTAATCAAGGAAATAATATTGTAGGAATTTCTGTATATCTCCTCATCTTTTTCAAAATGATGGTAGTATTCAAAATGCACTCCTACAAATGCACAATTTTTTGCAACCTTATCATAGGAGTCATTCCTATAAAAACTTATTTCCCCGAAATGGAAACCTTCTAGATCCCTTACAAAATATGGTGCACTTTTTACCTTTGTGAATTTATAGTTGCCAATGCATAATGGAATTGGTGGGAAAAATGATTTATTCATGTCAAATGAGAAATTTTTGAAACCATCTATAAACAATTGTCTCACTGCCTTCTTATGGACTACATAATCCGTGATGTATCTCGACAACAATGATGGATCTCTAGATCCTCCATACATCCTTAGATATGTACCCTCCTTGGAGAAATAGTAGTCTCCATATTCACATACCATGTCCATTTCACCTTCAGACATGCAATTGCACTCTTTGAGGAAAATCAGCTCATATAGTGGCATCAAAAATTCTCCACAGATGATCTTGTAGAAACTGGAGTACTTGTGTGCCCAAAGGATTTGATAGGAAACATATATGGGAGTCTTTGTGTAATTCAAAGTACAATTGAGCTCCGAGAATTGGTGTATGCATAAAATGCAATCAATCAAATAAGAGCCCATGCAAAATTCTGACCTCCTTTGAATCAAGCCTCCTTGTGCAACAACTATGAATGATGACAAGATGTTTGCTACAATATATACCCAATTAAATATGGTTCCTTGCATAGCCACATGTTATATCAATGGGATCCAAATCATCTTGTATAATTTCCCATTTTCTCGACCAAAGATTCTGTTTAGAATTAGGGTTATGATCCTGTAGGGAGTGATGTGATCCTATGATCAGCATGTTGTGATGTGAAGATTAAAACTGCACCATGACCACAACAAGAAATGTTTCAGCTATATCAACATGCATGAAATAGATAACTAAAATTAGAAGCTAAGATCTCAATGTTAAGATAGCAAGATATCAATGAAAACTCAGATAAAAAATCATGGTTTCTTTCAAAATGTAATATTGCAATTGGTGTTTATTATGATGATAACAAATATGCATTTACCAATTCATCCATGGCCAATCAAAAGTGTCTATGTGATGTAGAGAAATCATTCCCACAGGTTGTCTAGACATTTTACTCTTGTGGCAAGGGTACATATTTGGAAAAACTTAAATGAAACTCATTAGTACAAGTGCAAGTGTTGTTTTGGGAGATATGTCATTGGTTCTTTACACATTAAGGATATTTGTATTCATATTTTACAATATTTGTCCATTAATCTTTAAAACCTTAAAACAATCAGACCTATTCTCATAGAATCTAAATATGGCAAAGGATTTACGACCTGAAGCCGAGGGAATATTGGGAAAACCTGAAACCCTATCTTGAACCTAAACCTGCGAAAGCTTCATAATGCCAACTTTAAGGGGGAAAATACCGCATGCAACAAAACCATAACCCTAGGCTTTGACATGCAATGATACTTGAAGTAAACATTTACCAAGGGTTCCTTTGTCACTGCATACAAAAATAAACAAAACAAGGCTCCATTGGTGAAACCTCTGACCCACCATATCGATAAAACCCCAGGGATTCGACAAAAAAATATCTATGGTTTGAATGAAAACTTAAACAACACAGTGAAGGTGGAGATAAAATCAATCATGGCCGGGATAACAAGCTAAGAAATCACTTAGTGCAGTTGAGGGTTCTATCACAGTTAGAATTGAGAGAATTCTAGCGGTTTGGCCAGTCAAAACAAAACCTTATGGTCTAGGGTTGGCTTTCAAACACATGGCCGCAAATATTGATGGAAAAAACCCTATCACCGTAACCCTAAATATCCCAAACACATGTCTTTCAAACTTTTTAAGACAATAAAGCACAAAGATAAGCATTTAGGGCCTACCTGGTAAGTGTTGGTGTGGATACAATGCTCGGTGAATCAATCCGTGGGCTCTGAATGGAAAACGTCATCTGGTGCATCCAAAATGGGGTAAATAGTAACAAACCGTAAGAAAATCAGTAGTATTTATATATCAAACAATGTTGAAATGTTAACAAATGTGGTCGCTGAGGTAATAAATACCGTGAGGATGAAAACAATGTTTTGGTGCCTCCGTCGACAATTTTCAGCATGAAATTTTAAGCTACCCATGACAGTGTTGATTGCAAACCTTGATTTTTGTCGACACTGTCAAAATAAACTTGTCAAATGCTACTGAAAAAGAGTTTTGACACAACCACGTAAAAGTTCTGATGAAAACCATCAGTTGCAAAATTTGAGTTTTGCCGAACACGTTGGCTGAAAAACTTGAGCTACACCGACACCATCGGAAAAACTTGAAGAGATCTCCTAGAAAAGGTTGTTGGCTAAACTCACAAAAAACGTTTTGAAGGAAGACTGTTGGAAAGGAAAGGTATGTTTCATTGGTTGCAAATACTGAGTTTTGCCGACACCGTCGGTAGAACTCAGCGAATTTTTTCGACCAACTTAAGAAAAAAATTCTGATAAAGCACATCGACAATAAAACATGAGTTTTGTCGATAATGTCGGCTCAAAATCTTGAGTTTTGCCAAAACTGTCAGTAAAAACTCAACAGAAGTTTCCAATAAAGACTTAGGCTTTGGAGAAAAAAATCGATTGGAAGCCATCAGATGAAAAGGCTGAGTTCTTCCTACGTGTCAGCTCAACTTTTTGAGTTAGTTTGACACATCGGAATAAAAAGATGAGTTTTAACTTAGTGAAAAAATGACTTTTCTGGCTTATTAAAAGAAAAAACCAAGTTATGGAATAAGAATATCAAAGAGCAAAATTGGTCTAAGGAAGGCTAAAAACTAAAATTCTAAGGAGGGTCCCCAAAATGAAATTTTTTTGGAGAAGCAGGTGTAGCAGCAACACGTGCAAAAGGAGAGGAAGGGGGGATTTGTCCCCTAATCAAAGGAAAAACTTGAAAGAATAATGTGTAATTATTAGGACCAAAAGCATAGTTCTCGGATAAAGGAATAGATGTAAGGGGAACACTTGGTATTCTATCATAGACATGCCAGATGTGAATGCATTGGACCTAAAGGGTATTGAAAATTGATCACTCAAAGTTTAAGTAATTGAAGACCTTAAAGGTATATAAAAAATATTAAAAGTCACAACTATAGTTGTAGTAGCTTGAGTTGTGTTGTATATATGGGAACTAACATGAGGAGGATAAATTCCTCTTGACACTATGGTAAATGTAGGGATTTGTTGGTCCTCTAATCCCTCTCCTAAGTTATCCATGACTAAGCCACTAGTGATTATACCATGGGTTTAGGAAAAGGATGAACGTGTAATTCAAATTGATTGTCAAGTCCAGTTAAGGGTGAGTTGAACATAAGGAATTACAAAAACCAAAATGTATCCTTAATAAGAAAAAGGTAGAGAGAGATAAGCAAAAAATGAGAGAGAAAAAAATAATATTATGGTATTTTCACAATAAATTTTGATCCCAAAGTTGGATTGGGGTGCTCTTGGTACTTTTGGAAAGGTCTCATCTAGTGATACGACTTTTGTGTTTTGAGCATTGCGATATTCCTCACGGTTTGTCTGGGGCGTGCATTTTTGTAAATTTAGGCATGAGGAATCTCAAAAAGCATATTTTCAAAGATGCTTTTTAAAAAGCATACTTTCAAAGTTTCTTTCTAAAAATCATCTTTGAGAATATGTTTTAAAAGATGCTTTTCTAAAAATTTTGAGATTCCTCATGCCCAGATTGACAAAAACACATGTCTCAGACAAACCATGAGGAATCATGTGAAGGTAAAAAAAAGAAAGTTGTAGCCATGTATGAGACCTTTCCAATGGTATCAAGAGTTCCCAAATACGAATTTGGGATCAAAGATTATCCCAAAATAACACAATATTCTCTTTTTCTCTCTCATTTTTGCTTATCTCTCTCTACCTTTTTTCTTATTCAGGATACATTGTAGAAGAGGGTAGAATGTTATGAAAGGTCTAAAAAAATTGTTTTCTTGTATATCTTCAATAGTTGCAATGTATGATGCAATATTTTTGTTCCTGATAGGGAAGGCTCCCCAATCATATCAATTAATTCAGCTGTCTCAAAAGAGCCACCTATGTTTGTGCAACACCTATGAGGAAGCTGCGATGGAGGTGTTATCACTCTAGGAAACTCCTCTAGGTTGTAGCTCGAGGATGCCTGGTAAATTTCAATATTTTTTAGGGTTTTATAATATGGATCAAGTTAGGTGACTTATATGACCTTCCACTCTCAAGACATGCATGAAACTCACTCAATTACAAGGCTTTTAGTTGCAACTGCTTAGAAGTTGACAATAAGGTGCAGGGATGGAGAACTCATTAGGCTGCCAGATTTACAAACAAAGCAGATGCATATAAATGTCTAAATCATGATAAGGATGGTACTTGTAACTCAAATCACATTAACATGCCAATAGGATGACAGTTATAAGTCATTAATTAACTTGAATTTAACCTAAATAAACATTCACTCATAAGAACAGTAAAGACAAAAATGAAGGCTGAACAAATTATAACAAAAGAGCTTATATTCAATCATGAGAAAAATGAGAAGCTGGCAATAGTATAGGTCTATAAATCCCCAGAGTCGAACCTTTTTCATAAAATAAGTCTTAGGCTTTATAGCCTTTACAAAATATATAGATCCTAAAAACTTGGATATGTTTTTAACAAAAATAAACAAAATAATAGTTTTTTGCAAGTTAGGTTAAAAAAAACTAATTAACTATTTGTCTAACTAATTGAAGAATTAGTTCACTGAATGAACCTTCAGATAACTGAGGTAACTGCTGACAATTACTGCTACTAGCCATTTGCTGGTTAATCCACTGTTTTCTCTTAATAGCTAGGTGTTGGTGACCCTTTTCTACTTGTAATGTCATATTAAAACTAAAACAAACCTTTTCTTGATGCTTTCCTCTGCGCCCTTCATCTTCATCCTATGTCCCTGAGCCATATCTATTTGCCCAAAACCGGTCCTGTATACCAAAATATGATTTTAATCCTCTGTCTGCTTTTGGTGGCTAAGAGGCCAGTCTATCGAAACCATTAGCTGCCGAAAGTGGCGCTTTCGATGGCTGTTGGACTGCCCCAGTGTCTGCCTAAGCCACTGAAATCCCTCTTTTGCAAAAATTATTAGGTTTTCCTCAAAGAATGTCCATGTAATCCTATTTGCTCAGCGTTCTTCTTCAGCAGGCTCCATGCTAGGATGGTTAACAGTAACCTGGCTAGTTTCAGGAGGCTGAAGGCTAACTACAGCCTCATTTAGGGTTTCCAAGGTGGGGTGGCTGGTATGGTTTTCGTTAGCTTCCTTTAGTTGTAGTCTTTGGATCCTAATAATCTTGTACAATCTAGTATTGTCCTTTAGGTACCTTGTATTCAACCTCTTTAAGAAAATATATCTTTCTCTCTACTCCAGGTAAGACTTATGTAGCAGCTTGTTTCTGCGGGTCAATGCAGCATTATTCTTCTTTATTTCCCTTTCCAATATCTCCATCTCATAATTTTTTTTTAGTAATTGATTTATCTTTTGATTTTTATGGTTGCTCGAGGAATCCCTCTCTGTTGGTTCCTCTTGCTCCTTTGGTGTGGGGGAAGGTAGTGCTTCAACCACTGGTACAATTTGTAGAGCTAGGTATACACCTTCCTCTTGCTCCTCTTCAGAATATGAGTAGGGTAGATTTAGAATATTTTCATTGTGTGTTTCAACCTCCTAGCCCTTCTCATTGAAGTCCAAGTTCCTTTTACCTTCTTGGATTTGGAAGAGGAGGGTGGTTGTTCTGCTGCTGGGGATATAGCCCTCCTCTTTCTTCTCCCACTCCTTGGTGTGCTGGAATTCTTAGCAGGAGAATTCCCTTTCTCATCTAGTTGAAGGCCTGTCTCAAATCCATTCCAAAATAGAAAATAGGGCTATGCCACATTCCTTCTTTTCAGCAACTCCTGGATCAACAGTTGGATAAGGCCATGGTGGGATAGTCTGCCAGCAATCTTGGTTGGCTGGGATTTCACTTGGTGTGCCATATTTGCCAAAATTCTGTGTAAGTAAAAGGAAAAATTGAGAGGGATTTTACCTGTAAGGTGATTCATTAAGTTGAAATGGTATATCATGGATATGTTATATCTTCCTTCACATGTTAGGTATACCATAATGGCCTTCGACAATTGTTTCCACCTCTCTTCTAACTAGGATGATGGCACAATCTTCTTCCACACCATTCCTCTATGTTCAGGATTTAGGTAGGACCCATATTCTACATCTTTTGTTATGGTGGTATTGAACCATTTTTCTCCTATGAAAGGGAGTTCAATTACTTCAGTGATTAGGGTTTCATCTATGTGAAATTACTCCTTTCCTATAACTTCCTTTGAACCATCAAATGAGAGGGAAAATGCCTCAGCTACATGCTGATGGGAGCTTGTTTCTTTTCAAAAAAATTGTAGCATCCAACCTCTTGGAAGAGTTTACAGAACTCTGGATGTGCTTCCAAATAATTGATATCACCTAGCTCCTTCCTAAGAGCAGGTCATCCCTTCTTCATCTTAATGAGTGCCTCTCCTAGGTACCTACAAAATAATTCTCAGTTCTGTATATAGTATGTTAGCAGGCTGCTCCTTCAGAGATGGTTTTCCTGGTGGAGAGGATTGGCAAGCTCGAGAGAGAAATGTGCTGGAGTCATTTGGCACTAATTATGAGGGTTTGTTCTATCATGATGGATGTTAGGATCATAAGGTGATGGCAGCAGTTGATCCTCTCGATCTCCTTTCCCAAACAATCATATCACACATTAGCCTGGGTATTTAGTGGGATTTTTACTATTCTTTTGGAAAGGTGGAAGGAGACTGAGGGTTTCCAACCCTATCAGTCATTTGCTAGTTTTATAATGACCTCTTTAACTCATTTACATGTTTGGTTATGTAGGATCGAGTATTTTCAGTGGTTTGTCATGCCCTCCACTTATGGTTCATCTTGCTTATGGGGTTCGATTTTACTATTTTCTAACCATTTCTTATCTTTTCCTTTTCAATGGTTAATAGCCTCTAGGATTTTGTCTGCTAGCCTCTGAAAAGACGGATTTCAGTGGCTAATGAAGCGATATCTCTTTTTCCTAAGCCGCCGAAACCATCATACCATCATCGCAGTGAAATCCTGCTTTCGGCAGATAACGACCTCACCAAAAAACTTGTTTAACTACTGAAAAACCATCCTTCTGGTCGCTAATGAAATGCCTGAGATTTCACCTAAGCCACTGAAACCACCTTTACTAATATCGCTTGCTGCTTGTTTTCGGCGGTTAACATGCCTCCTGGTCTCCTCCCTAAGCTGTCGAAAGAAACAATTTTCAGTGGCTAATGAGTCATTTGAAATCTCGCCTAAGCCACCGAAAGTGTTGATTTGATTCTACTTGCTTAGACCACTTTTGATGGTTTACCATTATCCATCATTCAATCGTTAGCTACTGAATCATAGCTTTTCGGTGGCTAATGAGTTATTAAAATCCTTGCCTAAGCCACCGAAAGCTATAACTTTCAAAATTTTCGACCATATAAAAAATAGATACTTTCAATTTGTCATTCATACTCAGATCTTTCATTACATGAATCCAATTCTTCATACTTATGAAAATAAATTTATTTTGGGAGATAACATCTGGCTCCTACTTGGGGATGGGAACCTCCCAATGAGGTCCCAAGAATCCCAGACCAAAATTCCTTTCCCTAAAAGAAACTAAAACTTAGCACTATCATTTACTATTCCATTGGGCATGGAGTTTATTCTGTAAGCAAAAACAACCTACTATTTACTCATTTACAATAACAAGGCCTCAGAGCCTCAAATAAAGGAAAGTTTCAAAATACACCCATTCACTGGGCCATCAAATACCTCTTCCCCTTCCAGATTCTACAATTTGAAGGTGTTATTCTTATGTACGTGGGCTATCACAAAAGGGCCAATCCACAAAGAGTCAAATTTTCCATGTTTTCCCTTATCCTGTCTGACACCATACCACTTGAGGATCCAATCTCCAACTTAAAAGTTGTCTACTTTTTCTCTTTTGTCAAACATGCCCTTTATCCTCTGCTGATGGGCTTCTGATTTTCCTATCACTTGCTCTCTGATTTTCTGCAACTCGACCAAGTCCATCATCCTCCTCATGATATCATTTGGTTCATCTTCCTCTTCTTGAAAGATTTTTGCCACTAGCAGAATGAGCTGAATAGGAAAAATGGCCTCAGTACCATAAACTAACTTGAATGGAGAAGTCCCTATAGATATTTTTTCTATTACCCTATCAACCCATAAAGCAAACATCAGCTTAGAATCCCATCTTTTTGAATTCGTCTCCAATACTTTCTTGATGATCCTAACTAGGCTTTTGTTGGATGACTCAACCAGGCCATTTCCTTAAGGATAATAGGATGTGGAATGCACCAGTTGAATTCCCATTGACTCACACATTTTAACTAATGCCCCAACCTTGAAAGAAGGTTTATTATCAGTTACTAACCTTACTGGGAAGCCAAAACTGCTAAAGATATTCTCATACAAAAATCTCATGATGACCTAATGAGTGGCATTCCTGGTGGGTACTACCTCTATCCATTTAGTAAAGTAGTTTGTGGCTACTAGGATCCATTTATGCTGCCCACTGGAAGATGGATTTATTTCACCTATGAAATCCAGACCCCATTGCTAGAAAGTCCCATTCACTACAATAGGCCTAAGAGGCAAGAATTTGAGCTACTGCTTCCCTATAAATCTTTGGCACTGGTCACAGACCGTTACAAAAGTACATACATCAGCAAAAAAGATTGTCCAATAGTATCTTGCTCTTTGGATCTTGTGGGCTGTGGTTTTCCAATAATGGTGGCCCCCACATGTGCTAGAATGAAAGTGATGAATGACCTGCTCTGCTTCTTCCATATCTATACATCTCAACAAAATTCTAGATTGATCTTTCCAGTACAACAGTTTTGAAATTATGCAAAACTTAACATATTTTAAGTTAAGAGCTCGTCGTTGATTAGGAGTGAGATCAAGATGAACTTCTAATTTCTGCAAAAATTGAATAATACCTAAGTACCATTCACAGGAGGATAGGTTTTTAGCTATTGGTGGAATGTCATTCTGATATTGATTTACTTCTGCTGCTACCACAGTCTACACTTTTTCTGATTTGACATCGATGAAGTTTATCCCCATTAGTTCATAGTTTTCTTTAGCCATGAGTTTGGCCAGACCTAGTCCCTTTACTAGCTTAGTGGGATTCACCTCTATATCAAACTGAATGAGCTTGGCAATCCACTTAGCTCTCTTCCCATCAATGTTAGGCTGAGTCAAAACATCCTTCCCAGCAACTAAAGGGACATATGCAAGGACTTTTGCATGGAGAATGTAAATTTTGAAAGTATTCAAATATTTTATGAGAGCATAAGCTTGTTTCTCAATTGGATCATCCTTCATCTCAACATCTCTCAAGGTTTTGCTGAAGAATGCAATTAGATGATCAAAACCCTCATTATCTTTTTTTAATAGCACAGTTTCCACTGTGTCATAGGATACAAAATAAAATATGTAAAAAATCTTGGTGTAGTCAGGACTAATCAGGGTTGGGGCCTCCATAATAGCCTTTTGATGTCTTCGAAAGATCTTCTTTCCTGGTCAGTACATTTTATTTCTGCATCGTTTTTTAGCATGATTTTTATGTGCTTCACTAGCTCAGAGAAATTAGGGATGAACCTCTTAACAAAGTTTATCTTACCTAAAAATGACTAAATGTCCTTTTTTGATCTCAGTATGGACAGCTTCTGGATTTCTTCCACCCTTACCAGATCAATCTTTACACCTTCAGCTGAGACTATGTGACCTAGGATTTTCCCTTCACTGAGTGCAAACTGGGACTTGTTAGAATTGAGTGATATCCCATACCTTTTTCACTTTAGAAACACCTTCCTGAAATGCTGCAAATGGTCATGATGGCTGTGAGAGTAAACAATTAGGTCATCCAAGTATATGAGCACAAATTTATCTTTCAACCCTGCAAAAGCTAGGTCCATGGCTCTTTGAAAAGTAGCCCCAGCATTCATTAGCCCAAATGGAATTTTAGCATACATGAAAGTGCCCCAGGGGGTGGTAAAGGTAGTCTTCTCTTGGTCATCAAGGTGCACAACAACTTGGTTGTATCCAGAGAAGCCATCTAGGAATGACATAACACTAGCCCCTGAGACTTTCTGCAATAGGTGTTCCATCTTGGCCAGGGGATAGTTGTTTTTCTTGGAAGATTTTTTAGGTTTCTAAAATCCACATACAACCTGATTTCCCCATTCATCTTTCTTAACACTACTAGGTTTGCAATCCACTTGGAATACTTGAGGGGGATTATGATCTTGGCTTTGAGGAGCTTATGGATTTCTTTTTCAATTATTGGTAATAGGAGAGGACTGATGGATCTCATCTTCTGCTTGAAAGGGATGGTGTCCTTCTCTAAAGGAATCCTATACTATATGATATTGGTGTCATAGGTTTTCAGGTCACTATACTCCTAGGAAAAGACATCATCAAACTCTTTTATCAGGATGCGAAATTTTTACCTCTGATCAACAGTCAACTTAGTGGATAGATTTATCAGTTTTGGATGGCTTTGGCTACCTATGTTTTTCTCTTGGATAGCAGGGTTTGGCTCTTTTTTGGTAGGCTTGAAAGGGATGTCATTACGATCAAACAAATCTTCCAAAGGTACTAGACCCCGAGTTATATATTTGTTGGGAATTGGACAATGTTTTGATCAGCCACTTTATCTTTCAACTTGAGCTGCTTGGATTACTCCATGTTTAGTTTTTCCTGGTCTATATGTATATCAAAGAATTCATCTACTAGCTGAAGGAATTTGCTAAGCTCATCATCACTCTCAAACACCTTCCAAAATTTGACATTATCTGGTAGGGAAGGTTTGTACTTAACCTGAACATCATAGATGAGCTTAGGAGGTAAAGGAGGAACAAACAGACTTGCAGAGACAACCAGGGAATCAACCAGGTGATTCAAAGCCCTGGGTATATATGACAATTCAAAAAACATGAAGGAGTGTCTAAGTTTCCATACCTTGTCCCTATAGGCCTTTAGTCCAACATTTTTTGTCTGAAAAGTGTTGTTGACTTGCTGTATAATAAGGTCTGCATCTCCAAAAATCCTTATACACATGATCGCCATCTCCTTGGCAACTTTAACTCCTAGCAGTAAGGATTCATATTCTGCTATATCGTTAGTGGTTTTAAAATCAAGCTTATAAGACAAATGATTGTTTTCCTTGGATGGGGAGATAGATACTACACCTACACCTTGTTGGTTCTCTGGGCAGACCCGGGTTTACTATAATGTACCAACAACACCCCTAGCTCACTGACCCTTTCGGTGACAGACCGCGCAGCGACCTAAAGTCTCACCCGAAGTGATTCTAATGGGTTGGCCAAAGACTCAAGTGTCTTCAACCACGTTCTGTAACATCCTGGGGTCTCACAGCTCTTCTTAGCTAGCGAGGTTTCTCTCCGCGATGCGCAATCTCTCTTACTCGCGGGTTCTTATAGGGGAAGGACTCCTATCGCATCGCAGCGACTCTGGTGATGCACAACTCTCTCTTCCTCTTAACCCGTGATCTGCACTAGCTCACACCACAACTCCTTTGTCAGTGCGATATCGCCTATTGTCAACGCAATATCTACTATAGTACGGCCCACTGTGACCCTAACGGTTCAAAGGCTATCGCAATGGGTGGAATGACTTGGCTAACTTTCAACAAGATATTAAACACTCTGACATGAACTTCCACAGTTCAACACAATATTCCTCAACTGTACTTAACTGTTTGAATAATTATATTGGAAACACTTTAACAAAATGACTTATCACTGTGTGAAACAAGCGCTGATAAACTCATATGCAGATACTTGATACATGTAATCCACCTTTAACCTTCCATATTGCTATAACTAAACGAGGACATACGGACATTTACTAACTAATATACAACATTCATGTAACAGATAACAGATATCAACTAAGTAAAGCACAATCACATGAAATAATCACATAACAAACTGGTTTTATGTGGTTCACTTATAGGGTAGAAGCTACGTCCACAGAACTGTGTTTATTATAACTTGAGAGAGTACACAGTTCTGCTACAACCTGTGTGCAGCTAGAGATCTTCTGGGTAACTCCGCACTCACTACCGGGATCCCTTCTCTCCTAGATATCTTCTCTTTCTCTATATTGCCTTCTTACATTATTCTATCTCTCTCTCTGTCAATCCCTGCGGATTGTTACATACATGCTCTAGGAGCCAGCTACTGGTTACAATAAGATTTTACAAATGGAATAACAGGACCAAAGCTCGACTCTTACAATACAAAGTGACTGTGAGATAATAGACTAATTGAATCTATTAGTCTGAATAGCTAATCAACTGGCCTACTAGCTAACCTTTTACAATACAAAATACATCCCTTTATAGGCGGCCTGAAGGTCTCGCCATTACAACACTGTGGGCCTATCCCAACAGTAACCCAAAAACCCTAACTAGTGATAGTCGGCATATGTGTACTTGGAGTAGTCGCTTTCCATCACACCACTGCTCTTTGCAGTCTTCCATGCTTCCCGGCGTTGACCATGGGTACTGGGCGCCGCTTCCCTTTTTGTCCTTCGTCTTCAATTCCTTGGCCTCGTTGCCTTTTTTCCTTTATGAGGGTAGCTGAGCCCTCCTGTCTTCCGCCGCTGCCTTGAATGCAGTGGGTGAGATTTCTCTTCTCAGCCGCTGCCTTTAGTGCAGTGGGTGAGCTCTCTCCTCTCGGCCACTCAGGTACTGCCATCTTCTTTGACTTCTCTATCCCGATAGTCACAGTTTATAGCTCTGATCTGCAGCTAGAAACATGCTACGGTGTCGTAGCTTTACCTTATCTCTTATATCTCTGCAAAAATATCTATCCGCCAAAATGGCAGCTTCTCCTGTAGCTACGGGACCCTACTCTAACAGTCCCCTAACACTTACTTGTGGCTCGTCCTTGAGCCACTACCAGCGGGCTTCTCCTGCTGTAGCTTCTCCTTGGCTTCCTGCGAAGTCCATTTAAATTTGTCCCGAAGTCCCGCGACTTCATTCTGCATAGCTTCTGTAACTTAGTTCGTTGGTATCTCTTATCTTTCCTTCCCTTATTGTCATGCTCTTGCTCTCGTCGCTTGCGATACCTTCTAAGGATCTTCAGGTTTTGAGAAGTCTTCCACAGATATCCTTTCCTCTTTATCTGAGTTAGAACTTTTATCACAAGGAAGATCTGTATCCTCCAGCCTTCTCAAAAATTTCATTCAGTCTGGATCCTTTCGTACAAACTATACAGGCCTTGAATTCCATTCCGAGAACCTTCGTTCCTTTCCTTTTTCCTTTTGTTTTTTTGCGTCTCAGATGCCTGTTTCTCAATCCTTTTTTTCTTTCTGTGAGATCTTATAGGAAACTCCACGCGCACAGCCATCCGAGTTGGCCATCTCTTTCTATTTCTCACTCTTAATTTTCTCCTTTTCCTTTTTCGTTGTTCTAGGATGGACTCGTCTACTGTCTGAGCTTGACTCGTTGTCCTTGGTAGTTGTCTGGTCTGTGATGAACTTGGTTTCATACTCTAGGGTGGTGTCACCATAGCGGACACAAGGCCACCATGCTCAAATCATCTCACAATGTCTTCTAAAAGGTTCCTCCTCGAACAGAACCCACTCAGTGCAATACTCCGGATTGGCAATGGCTGCGAAATAGGAAAATCACAGCACTCTGTAATGAAATCAGCTCTTCACAGGGAAAACTTAACAACTTACTCTATAGCTCTCGGCTCTTTGCAAAAGTAACCGTCCTGAATGAATGAGCTCTTCTTTTATGCTGAAGGCGATATTCCTAGATGCAATGGTCATCTAGGATGAACCCATCAGTGATATTAATTGCATGGACGAGACCACACACGTCGTTTCAATCCTCATTAAATGATGAAATCCGAATAAATTTCCCTCGAAACCTGTGTGCAGGCGCCGGTCTCGTCGAAGATTTAGTAAATCTGGAAAATTTAATATGTTGTTGCCAAATCTACGGTAAGGTATACCGGTCATTTCTTCATTAACTGCTTGTTAGAAGGAAAATTTACCGGCCCTCTGTCGTTTCTTAACACTGGCTATGTGGCACGGGGAAACATCACCTTGCTGCGATGCCTCACCGCATCACCTGCGCAAACAATTTACTCCAAATTTTTTTTTGTAAGCCGCTTATGACTTGTGCAAAATGAACCACCTTAATGCGATTCCCTGTACTTAGTATACCTGCCGGTGTAGACTAATTCTCGGTGCGATGCCTCCTTTCAAATACACTGGACATCTGCACTCTCACATCTGTCTGAGTTAAGGCTGGGACATGGAGTGGCTAGCACTGTAAAGATTAAGCCTACTGCCATTAATGAAAGTTGGAAGAAGCTCCCCATTTAGTTTGTTGAGCTGAACGGCACCTCCCTCTGTAACTTGTTGTATCTGATATGGCCCCAACCAATGCGTATTGAATTTTCCTGGAAACTTCACAAACTTACTGTCGTAGAGGAGGACTAGGTCTCCTATCTAAAAAATCTTGTTCTTAACATGCCTGTCATGCCAAGCTTTCTCTCGTGCCTTCTGCACTTTCTGATGGAATCCTGCGATGAACCTATCTTCCTCTAGGGAAAGCAGCTATGCTAGCCTTTCATTTGTCATGTCTGTGTCTGTCATCCCGGTGATCTGAGCAATTCTTAAACTGGGCATAATATATTCCATAGGCATAATAGCCTCTTGTCCATACACCAAGCTGAAAGGTGTATATCCTATAAGTTTCTTGCATGTCATCCTATACGCCCATAACACAACGTTAACTTTGAGGTCCCAATCATTCCTTTGGCTGTTGTAGATCTTAGTAAGAGCATTTTCTAGAATCTTGTTAAAGGCCTCCACGGTACCATTAGCTTGTGGGTGGTAGGGAGTGCTCTTATGGTGCTGTATCTAGAATTCCTCTATCAAGGCCTCAATAGTGTGGTTCAAGAAATGGGTACCTTGATCTCTCATCAAAATTACTGGGCATCCAAATCTACTGATGATGTTTTCAAAGAGGAACTGTGCAGCTGTAGCAGCATCACAATTTCTTACTGCTTTAGCCTTTGCCCATTTGGTGAGGTATTCTGTTCCTGTGATGATGTATCTCACACCAGTTCGTTTTCTTGGTGGGTTAATAGGACCCACAAAGTCTATATCCCACTTGTCAAATGCGCGCAGCGTAATATGTGGTCACGGCGGCATTTCATCTCTCCGCGAAGGTTTTCCTACCCTCTGGCAGATATCGCAGCATCTACAAAATTCCTTAGTATTCTTATGCAAAGTAGGCCACCATAATCCTCCGGTCAGGATTTTCTGCGCAGTCGGCTTTCCAGCGAAATGACCTCCTGCGGTACCGGAATGTGCTTCTCTGATAATGGCCTCTTTCTCGTGTGGCATGATGCATCTGCGCAGGACTTCATCTGGACCTAACTTGTATAGTTGTCTTGTGATCAAGGTGAAGTCTGCTGCTTTGACAACCAACTGCTTCTTTTGATGCTTAGTAAACTCAACATGTGCCCATCTTGTAGTGAGAAAGTGAATGACATCAGCATAGTACTCATCTGCGATCTGAATAGAAAACAATTGTGCATTGGGCAAGTTGTCCTATAGGTTACTTGGCTCTTCTCCCGAGTCTATCCTTGACAAATGATCTGGTCCGGCATTTAGTCTTCTTGGTTTCACAATGATTTCAAAATCATACTCCTGAAATAGGAGTAACCATCTGCAGATTCATCCCCCTAACACTAGCTTATTGACCAAGTACTTCAAAGCAAAATGGTCAGTGAACATCTTGAATGAGGCACCTAGCAGGTAGTGCCTGAATTTTTGTAGAGCATACACCATGGCTAATCCTTCTCTTTCTGTAGTGGTGTAGTTCTTTTCTGTGGTGAATAGTTTTCTGCTTGAGTATGCAATAGGGTGATCGATACCTCCTTCTCCTGGATGTGTTAAGATGATCCCCAATGCGATGCCAGATGCATCCACATGTACATGAAATGGCTTGGTCCAGTCTAAGAATACTAAGATGGGTGCTGTGAACATCTTCTCTTTAAGGGTGTCTAGACTTTTCTGGCATTCCTCATTCCATAGGAATTTTACATCTTTCTTTAACAGCTTTTCCATAGGTGCTGTGATCTTTGCATAACCTTTGATAAATTTTCTATAGTACCCGGTATGACCAAGTACTGTCCTCAACTGCTTGACTGAGTTGGGTGCCGGAAGGTTTACAATGATGGAAATCTTTGTGGGATCTACCATCAAGCCTTGTCTATAGACAATATGACCCAACAAAATACCAAATGGCGTACAGAATATACATTTTTTCAAGTTCAGAGAAATCTGGTACTGCCTACATTTCTCTAACATCAGTCTTAAATCTCCTATGTGCTTGTCGATTAATCCAAATACAGTCCAATGATCAAAATAAACCTCTAAGAATTTATGGATGTACTCTTTAAATACAACAACTACTACTCTAGAAAATATAGCTAGTGCATTTTTAAGACCAAAGGGCATTACCATATACTGGAATGAGCCCCATTCTATCGCAAAAGTGGTCTTAGATCGATCTTCTGGATGGATTCTGATCTGGTCATAGCCTGAAAAGCCATCAGTGAAGGAGTAGACCTCCTATCCTCCCACATTGTCTAACACTTCATCAGCGAAAGGTGTCGAAAATGGATCATGAAGTGATGCATCGTTGAGTTTACGCAAGTTGACGTAGATCCTGATGTCTCCTTTGGTTTTCTTTTCTTGCACGGCCATGGGACTAACCCATTCGCTTTCTTCCACCGGCTCAATGATTCCTGCTGCTAGCATCTTATCGATCTCATCCTTAACTTTTTCTTTATAGCGCGGATTTAATCTGTATGGATGCTGCTTGACTGGTCTAGCATCCTCTTTCAATGGTATCCTCATTACTCCCAGGTCTCCAGCTATTCCCTTCATCTCTATGAACTTGGTGGGGAATAGGTCTTGATAGTCATGTAGCAAGTTTGCAATCTGTCCTACTATTTCATCGTTCCAATAGTCTCCAATGGATGCAAACTTTGGTTCTGTGTCTGTGCCAATGTTGATCTTCTTAATCTTGATAGGCTCCGTGATAGCTGGAGTCTCTAGCTTCGGTCCATCAACATTGCGAGTCCCTTCTGACTCTAGAATGTTGATGTTGCGAGGGTCCTCATCCTCATCCTCTAGTTCTGATGCAAAGTTATAGCACTTGAGTGCCTCTTCTAACTGGATGGCCCACTAGTTCACACCATGGCCCTTGAGTCTGCGCTAAGGGGTTAGGTGCCCCACTTGCTAAGTATTCAACAAATACTAGACAGTTATCTTTAGTATGGCCTTGTGCTTTACACTTGATACACCATATGTCTTGTGCAATCTCTTTCCATTTTCTAATCTCATGTATCTGTAACGTGAGATTTGCTAACTGGTTTTGCAGGTTTGTCATACCTGTACTAGTTTCAGCTAGAGGTGATGCCTCTAGTTTCATCTCCATCTCCAATGCGTCATCCTACGTCTGGAGTTTCTGCTGCATTAATGGCAGTCTGATGTGAGGGAGCAACACTGCAATAAACCATTCCTTATGCTGCTCCGACGCAAACTCAAAGCTGACTTGGTCTATGAGGGCTTTGAATTTCTGGTCAAAGTCCCATACTAACTCTGTAGGTAACTGTTTAATGTCTTTGAGCTCTGTGATACACTGTGACTCAGACTTAGGTTTCCTAAACTCTTTAATCATGGCGGTCCTAACCTGTATAAGTGTTCTGGGTATCGCTGAGGTATACTTCATATACCATGTTAAGGCTCGTTCTCTAAGTGTGGTGACCAACCATACAAGTTTAATATTATCATCTTGGAGTCCTTTAATGGTCCACACGGCTTCGCATAGAAACCAATGCAGCTCTGGGTCTTCTATCCCTGTACCCTTAAAGGTAGGTAACTTCATATCATCCCCCATTCTATTTCTGCGTGGTGGATGTTGATTTTCTATTTTACTACCACTCGACGGTGTAGGTGGAGGTGATGTAGCGGTAGTATGTACTGTCTGCGAGCTACTAGATGGAGTTTCTATGGGATTGTTCTGAGTCCCGGTCTATTTCTGTGGGGTATAAGGGTGGTGAGGGATACCCCCTTCTGTTCTTTCTGTATTACTATGACTTTGTTGTCTAGTATTATCTGAACTATCTTCAAATATGGGAGATCTGAATCTACTTTATATTTCTTTCCACTACGTGTACGTCCAATGTCATCAAAATCACTCTCAAACTCTTGTGACATTACTTTCTTTACTTATTCATCTGAAACTATATCCATTGTTCCTTTTTCATGCAATAACATCTTAATGGACAAGTTTAAATATTTTAGGTACTTACCGGGATATCCTTTGAAGAAGTACCGCTCAGCCTCGCTGAAGCTTTTTCTCTATTCAACTGCAAACTCTGTGACGAAGCCTTCTAGCAAACTCGCAAGCCAGATGTCTACTATCCTCAAAAAGGGATTATCAAGGCTCTTCATGGTCTGAATCAGCTCTAGTGTCCAGACAATGTTTCTTTTTTTTCTGAATAAGCTCTAATCAGTCAACTTTGATAACCAGTCGTACAGCTCATTTCCATAGGTTGCAAAAAATATCGTATGCAGGTCTGTAAAGATATGTTTTTGTAACCAATCTTCTGTACTCAGTCTAGGACTCTTGTTCTCTTGTTCAGCAAACTCTTTCTCCTTAGACTCAAACCACTGGTTGAGTTCATCTCTAGTAGGATTCCAACAGAACATTAGCTCAGTTTGTTCAAAACCAGCAATGAAACCATTTGTTGGTTCTTTGGGCAAACCCGGGTTTACTGTAATGTACCAACAACACCCCTAGCTCACTGGCCCTTTCGGTGATAGACCACAGAGTGGCCTGAAGTCTCACCCGAAGTGATTCTAATGGGTTGGCCAAAGACCCAAGTGTCTTCGACCAGGTTCTGTAGCATCCTGGGGTCTCGCAGCTCTTCTTAGCCAGCGAGGTCTCTCTTCATGATGCGCAATCTCTCTTACTCGTGGGTTCTGAAAGGGGAAGGACTCCTATCACATCGCAATGACTCTGGCGATGCGTAACTCTCTCTTCCTCTTAACCCGTGATCTACACTATCTCACACCATATCTCCTCTGTCGGTGCGATATCGCCTACTGTCAACTCGATATCTACTATAGTATGGCCCACTGCGACCCTCACAGTCCAAAGGCTATCGCACTGGGTGGAATGACTTGGATAACTTTCAACAAGATATTAAACACTCTGACGTGAACTTCCACAGTTCAACACAATCTTCCTCAGCTGTACTTAACTATTCGAATAAGTATACTGGAAACACTTTAACAGAATGACTTATCACTGTGTGAAACAAGCACTGATAAAATCATATGCAGATACTTGATACATGTAATCCACCTTTAACCTTCCATATTGCTATAACTGAACGAGGACATATAGACATTTACTAACTAATATACAACATTCATGTAACAGATAACACATATCAACTAAGTAAAGCACAATCACATGAAATAATCACATAACACACTGGTTTTACGTGGTTCACTTCCAGGGTAGAAGCTACGTCCACATAACTGTGTTTATTATAACTTGAGAGAGTACACAGTTCTGCTGCAACCTATGTACAGCTAGAGATCTTCTGGGTAACTCCGCACTCACTGCCGGGAGCCCTTCTCTCCTAGATCTCTTCTCTTTCTCTATATTTCCTTCTTACAATATTCTCTCTCTCTCTCTGTCAATCCCTGCGGATTGTTACATACATGCTCTAGGAGCCAGCTACTGCCATTACAGTAAGATTTTATAAATGGAATAAGAGGACCAAATCTCGACTCTTACAATGCAAAGTGACTGTGAGCTAAGAAACTAATTGACTCTAACGGTCTGAATAGCTAATCAACTGGCCTACTAGCTAACCTTTTATAATACAAAATACATCCCTTTATAGGCGGCCCGAAGGTCTCACCATTACAACACTGTGGGCTTGTTCCAACAGTAACCCAAAAACCCTAACTAGTGACAGTCAGTGTATGTGTACTTGGAGTAGCCGCTTTCCATCACACCACTGCTCTTTGCAGTCTTCCATGCTTCCCGGTGCTGACCATGGGTACTGGGCGCCGCTTCCCTTTCTGTCCTTCGTCTTCAATTCCTTGGCCTCGTTGCCCTTTTTCCTTTATGAGGGTAGCTGAGCCCTCATGTCTTCCATCGCTGCCTTGAATGCAGTGGGTGAACTTTCTCTTCTCGGCCACTAGCTTTAGTGCAGTGGGTGAGCTCTCTCCTCTCGGCTACTCAGGTACTGTCATCTTCTTTGACTTATCTGTCCCGATAGTCATAGTTTCCATCTCTGATCTGCAGCTAGAAACATGCTACAACGTCGTAGCTTTACCTTATCTCTTATATCTCTACAAAACTGTCTATCCACCAAAATGGTAGCTTCTCCTGAAGCTGCGGGACCCTACTCCAACACACCTACTAAGCTTTGAGTGCTAGCCCCATCAAAAAACATGTTCCAGACTGCTGTGGTTACTTCTTTGGGATATAGACAGGTGGGATTATTGAGCTGGACTGATGTTTTATGAGAATCATCTATTTACAGAATGCATGAACCAAAATCAGTGTCCACTACATATATGGGGTGATTCACTGAATTTCTCTCATTGCTTATGATGTAGGCCAGCTGATTTTCCCAGTATAGCCTCTTGGTCTCCCCTCCAAACATGGGGATGGTGGCATATGTAATATCCATCTGAAGGGTTCCACCTAGTCTTTTGCTCCATGATCGAGACAACAAGAGACCAAATTTTGGAGGGATATCAGGCACTACAATGTCCATCATGATGCTTTTTGAAGATAGCTGAGTCAAGTTCACAACAAGGTCTTCGATGAGGCCCAAGCACTTGACCTTTCTGGAGTCAAAGGAGAATAAATCATGGTAGTGCTTTGTGATGCTAATACCAAGCTCATCCATGACAGCCTTTGGCATTAGGTTATGAGAATCTCCTAAATCCAGCAGACAGTTATGGAGGATTTTATCATGGATATTCAACGATATATCAAAAGGTGGGCATGAGTCCTTTAGGTCTTTGATCATGGGGCCTAGGGTTACAAAAGGTTTATCATCTTGTAGGTTTATAAAGTCAGTATCAATATGCACCTTTGGCTAAAGGGAATTTAGAATATAATACTTGAATCAATCATTTTTCATTATCTCAATTAATGGGAAAGGGATCTTCAATTTCTGAATTTTCGACTCAAGGTTGAAAGAATAATGCATCCTATCAGGAAACCTTACCTCATGCACTGGAGCTTTGAGTTGGACATGGTCAGGAATGGATGAAGGTGCTGGTTTCTACAATGATTGGAAATGACAGCCACTTTCTTTGGTAAAACAATAATCTTTTTAGCTGGTGCAACAGGCTGTTTGATAGGCACATCATTCTTCTTGAGAGGAGCAACCAGACTAGATCTTAGATTGTACCCTCCCTGACCATTAGCTTGATATATAGCCTCTTCAATGATCTGCTGATCAATTAGGGCTTCCTCATATTCTGCTTGTGTCAGAAAAGAATAGTCCACCTCATCCTCCATGCAATGGATGTTGTCTTCAGCTTCTCCTTCTTCTTCAATGAATTCTAGCTCTTCTTCTAATACAACATTATGAAATGGAGCTCTTATTCTATGATATTCTCCTTGATTCCTTTCCCTTCTGAGAATATGAACTGGGGGGTTTTCTCTCCTATAAGGGACAAAATTAGGGTTTCGGGGAGCAAAATCACTTGTCCCTTTACCCCTCATCAGTATTTTTCCTTGGTCCTTCAGCTTAGACATTTTAGCAGTCAAGTTATCTAACAGTTTGGTCATTTTTTCAATCTTGTTCTCTGATGAAGAAGCCCCAATAGGGTCTTCTGGCTTCTTCTTTCTGTCTATCTTTCCTTTGACCTTCTGAGATGCCACAATGTTTGATTCTACCTCTAGGGCAGCATCTTGCATGAGTGATAAGGAGGTAGACCTCCTTTCTTTGATAAGTAGGAAGAAATTAGAGTCAAAGGCATTTGCATAAGTTATCCTAGCTGAGTTATCACTGGGATTGATTTCAGTGGGGATCTTGCTGTACATATTGTTGAACCTCTTAGTGAAGTTGGAGACAGACTCCCCATTTTCTCTTTTCAAGTTGCTGAACTCTGTAATATAATAGAGGTGGCCTCTCCTTTCTCCCCAATGTTATAGAAAGATGTCATTTAGGGCTTCAAATCCTGCCACTGACCCAACAAGTAGCTCTTTAAACCATTTCCTATCCTGACCATCTAGGTTCTGCACAAAAACCCTAGTCCATATATCTTCTTGTTTTATGTTAATGTTCTCAGCATAGCTATAAAATTCCTCTAGATGTTCTTCAGCTGTGAAATCTCCTTCTCCTATGAATTTAGGAATGTACTTAAGGTAATCTCTAGTGGGCATGGCCGAGAGGGGATTTGGAAAATTCAGGGGGGCATACCTAGCTACCAGGATCCTTTCCATTTTGGTCAATTGAGGGGCAAACATATTGGAAATGGGTATGGGAAGGATGGAGGGAGGCAGTATTGTTATAGCTAGTAATTGAGAAGGTGGTGGTGATAAAATTATCCCCATGGAGTCACCAAGGATTGGATCTTTACAAGTAGCAATGCTTGAAGATGCCCAAACCCTAGAATTTTCTGATGTATTTATAAATTCTTAAGAATTAAGTGTTTCAGCAAAATAAATAATAGCAGAAATATTTCTTGAAATACCTGATGTATATTCCTTTGCAGCACTGATGGTCTACCTTAGTGAAGCCCCAGCTCTTCTCAGAATCTCTTCTGGATATGAGATAGGTATTGTAAGTGGGCCTTGAGGGTTTTCTCTGGTACTTGGTCTTCTTGAAGCCACCTTATTTCAATGGAGTCACCAGATAGATTATTTACAACCATAATAGTGTCCAAGCTTTGTCTATCATCAAAGAAAGGATCTATGTCGTCTCCCAGGGAAGGTGAGCTTCAGTATCCTCTCTCCGACAATGGCACCAATTTTTTATCACTCCAGGAAACTCCTCTAGGTTGCAACTCGAGGATGCCTGGTAACTTACAATTTTTTTTAGGGTTTTCTAATATGGATCAAGTCAGGTGACTTATATGACCTTCCACTCTCAAGACATTCATGAAACTCACTCAATTACAAGGCTTTTTGTTACAATTGCTCAGAAGTTGACAATAAGGTGCAGGGATGGAGAACTCATCAGGATGGCATATTTACACACAAAGAAAATGCATATAAATGGCTAAATCATGATAAGGATGGTACTTATAATTCAAATTACATTAAAATGCCAATAGGATGATAGCTATCAGTCATTAATTAACTTGAATTTAACCTAAATACACATTCAGGAATAAGCACAGTAAAGACATAAATGAAGGCTGAACAAATTATAACAAAAGAGCTTATATTCAATCATGAGAAAAATGAGAAGCTGACAATAGTATAGGTCTATAAATCCCCGAAGTCGAACCTTTTTCATAAAATAAGTCTTAGGCTTTATAGCCTTTACAAAATATACAGATCCTGAAAACTTGGATTTGTTTTTTACAAAAATAAACAAAATAATAGTTTTTTGCAAATTAGGTTAAAAACCCTAATTAACTATTTTTCTAACTAATTGAAGAATTAGTTCACTAAACGAACCTTCAGATAACTGAGGTAACTGCTGACAATTACTGCTACTGGCCCTTTGTTGGTTAAGCCATTGTTTTCTCTTAATAGCTAGGTGTTGGTGACCCTTTCTACTTGTAATGTCATATTAAAACTGAAACATGCCTTTTCTTGATGCTTTCCTCCGCGCCCTTCATCTTCAGCCTATGTCCATGAGCCATATATATTCGCCAAAAACCGGTCCTGTATGCCAACATTTGATTTTAAGCCTCTATCTACTTTTGGTGGCTAAGCCTCTGTCTGCTTTTGGTGGCTAAGGGGCTAGTCTATTGAAACCATTAGCTGCCAAAAGTGGCGCTTTCGGTGGCTAATGGACTACCCCAGCGTCCGCCTAAGCCACCAAAAGCCCTATTTTGCAAAAAATATTAGGTTTTCCTCAAAAATGTCCCTGTAAGCCTGTTTGCTCAGCTTTCTTCTTCAGCAGGCTCCATGATAGGAGGGTTAACAACACCCTGTCTAGTTTAGGAGGATGAAGGCTAACTACAACCTCATATAGGGTTTCCAAGGTGGGGTGGCTACTAGGGTTTGCCTTAGCTTCCTTCAGTTGTAGTATTTGGAGCCTAATCATCCTGTACAATCTAGTATTGTCCTTTAGGTACCTTGTATTCGGCCTCTTTAAGAAAATATATCTTTCTCTCTGCTACAGGTAAGACTTATGTAGCATCTTGTTTCTGCTGGTCAATGCAGCATTATTCTTCTTTATTTCCCTTTCCAATATCTCCATCTCATAAATTTTCCTTAGTAATTGATTTATCTTTTGATTTTTAGGCTTACCAGAGGAAGCCCTCTCCATTGGTTCCTCTTTCTCCTTTGGTGTGGGGTAGGGTAGTGCTTCAGCCACTGATACAATTTGCAGAGCTAGGTCTGCACCTTCCACTTGATCCTCTTCAGAATCTGAGTAGGGTAGATTTAGAATATTTTCATTGTGTGTTTCAACCTCATGGCCCTTCTCACTGAAGTCCAAGTTCCTTTTTACCTTCCTGGTTTTGGAAGAGGAGGGTGCTTGTTCTTCTACTGCTGCTGGGGATATAGCCCTCCTCTTTTTTCTCCTACTCCTTGGTGTGTTGGAATTCTTGGCAGGAGACTTCCCTTTCTCTTCTAGTTGAAGGCCTGTCTCAAATCCATTCCAAAACTGAAAATAGAGCCATGCCACATTCCTTCTTTTCAACAACTCCCGGATCAATAGTTGGATAAGGCCATGGTGGGATAGTATGACAACAATATTGGTTGGCTGGGATTTCACTTGGTGTGCATATTTCCTAGACTATTGTGTATGTAAAAGGGAAAATTGAGTGGGATTTTACCTGTGAAGTGATTCATTAAGTTGAAATGGTAGATCATGGCTCTTTTATATATTCCTTCACATGTTAGGTAGGCCAAACTAGCCTTCAATTGTTGTTTCCACCTCTCTTCCAACTAGGATGATGGCACACTATTCTTCCATACCATTCCTCTATGTTCAGGCCTTAGGTAAGACCTGAATTCTACATCTTTTGGTATAGTGGTCTTGAACCATTTTTCTCCTATACAACGGAGTTCAGTTACTTCAGTGATTAGGGTTTCATCTATGTGAAATTCCTCCTTGCCTATAACTCCCTTTGAACCATCAAATGAGAGGTAAAATTCCTCAGCTACCTACTGATGGGAGCCTTGTATCATTTCACAAAACTTGTAGTAGACAACCTCTTGGAAGAGTTTATAGACCTCTAGATGTGCTTCGAAATAACTGATATCACCCATCTCCTACCTGAGAGCAGGTCCTCCCTTCTCCATCTTGATGAGTGCCTCTCCTGGGTACCTGCAAAATAATTCTCAGTTCTGTATATAATGTGTTAGCAGGATACTCCTTCAGAGATTGTTTTCCTAATGGAGACGAATGACAAGCTCGAGAGTGAAATGTTATGGAGTCCTTTCGCACTGATTATGAGGGTTTGTTTTTTCATGATGGATGCTAAGATCATAAGGTGATGGTAGTAGCTAATCCTATCGATCTCCTTTCCCAAGCAATCATATCACACATCAGTCTGGGTATTCAGTGGGATTTTTGTTGTTCTTTTGGATAGGTGGAAGGAGACTGAAGGTTTCCAATCCGATCAGTTATTTTCCAGTTTTATAATGACCTCTTTAACTCATTTACATGCGCGGTTATGCAGGCTCGATTCTTTTCGGCGATTTGTCACGCCCGCCACTGATGGTTCATCTTGCTGATGGGGTTCGATTTGATTGTTTTCTAACCGTTTCCTCACTTTTCCTTTTCGATGGTTAATAGCCTCCGGGATTTTGTCTGCTAGCCACTGAAAATACGGCTTTCGGTGGCTAATGAAGCAATATCTCTTTTTCCTAAGTAGCTGAAACCATCATACCATCGTCACGGTGAAATCATGCTTTCATTGGATAACAACCTCGCCAAAAAACCCATCCCTCCAATGGCTAGTGAAATGCCTGAGCTTTCACCTAATCCACTGAAACCACCTTTACTAATATCACTTGTTGCTTGTTTTCGGCGGTTGACATGCCTCCTGGTCTCCTCCCTAAGCTACCGAAAGCAACACTTTTCGGTGGCTAATGATCTATTAAAAGCCTCTCATAAGTCAACGAAAGCTATAACTTTCAAAATTTTCAACCATATCAAAAAAACATACTTTCAATTTGTCAGTCATACTCAAATCTTTCATTACATGAATCCAATTCTTCATACTTATCAAAATAAATTTATTTTGGGAGATAATAGGAGGATCCACTATGACTATACAGTTTCAAATGGCGGTACTAAAAATTACCTATACACGTAAAGTCTTTGGTATAATATTGATTCGGAATTGGATGTATCTCTCCACAACCTAACCTCACACGACTTGGTGCTTGAATCTAGTTTGAGTAGAATTTTTTTTCTCTCCTCTACGATAACTGGATTTCACCTATCCCGATAACAGGACACTATGTTTAAAATTTAAATTTATTTTGATAGTTTACAACAATCATGTTATAGAGCACTATCTTAATACACTTGTGAATTCCCTTATATATATAAAAATAATTGATTAATTTTAATTAAAGCATTCGTTTTAAGTGGCTTTATTACTCAAGGGATGCAAATGTGAAACTTGTGGTATTTTTACCATTACATGAAATAACTTTAAGATAAAAAGGTCTCATATAAATAATAGGAGTATTGAAATATTGAAATGAAAATAAATCGTATACAACTCATATTTCTCACTTGTTTTCATTTTTCTTTCATGAAAGCAAAAATGAAAAGCACAAACCTTTTTTTATCTGAATGAACAAAATGAAAATACTATATCCTACTAATATGGTTCTTTTTATTTTTCATTTTAAACAAATAAAAACAAAATCTTCTAACTAAAGTATTGTCGTGAAAAATAAAATAATTTCTTTACTTATTATGAAAAAAATTGCCGAGCAAGCAAAAATTCCTTTTCAAATGCAAGCAATCGCAACAAAACTTACAAACTAACAAAAGTGCTTATTGATTTTTTGCGATGATATTGATAGAAAGATCAAGAAACTAATACATAAATCTTTTATAACATTTTCAAACCACAAAGAGTTTTATAGAAAATAACAGTCTTAATAAGAAGGTTCTACGACCAAAACCATAAAACCAAAAGGATTATAAGTTCTCAAATAAATGCTATTGTATAAATAAGACAATTGGAACTCACCAGCTTTAAGGTTGGATCTCTTTGTGATAATGGACATTTGTTCCATCTGCTGAATGTGAATAAATATATTTATGAATTTTTTCTTCGGAAAAAAAAGACAATTGGAACCCATCTCTTCACGGTAAATTTAGATATACCAGCAACCCATATTCCAAGTTCTACAAGATGAAAACTAAAGGGAAACAGAAACTTAACAGATGTAGGATATGCACTTCCATATCATGTGGACATGACTATCTAGTATCTAGGTCTCATACCTAGGAAAAATAATATCTTTTCAAAAATAGAAAAACGTACTATCCATAAATGTGCTAGTGTTCACTATAGCCCATGTACATGCACAAGAAAACTAAAAAAATTATAAAAAATTAAAGCCCAGAAAAAATATTTCCTTCCTACAAGGGTTCTAAAATGAGTATATATCAAGATAGTACAAGATAGATTTCATAAAATATCAAAAACAAAGAAAAACAATACAAACAAAGAGAACATAAAAAGAACCCTAACAACCCAAAATGATGATGTTGCAGAGAGAAATTCCTATGGCTTGGGGTACCACAACAGACAGCTTGACTCCATAAATCAATCTTTTCCTATATGCAAGAGAAACCAAATATTTAACACTAAATGATCTCGATTCATACCTTATTCCGGACAGTTGATGTAGATCCCTATTGAGCTTTCCAACTCCAACTTGAATTGATAAATTGCTTCCTCAACATTTAATAAACAAGACTAGGATGCTATATATAATCATGTTAGATATACTCTAGCATATATAATCAATAACATATAAGCATTTCAAATCATCCATGGATCAAATATTCATTCAAATACACATTATTGGACAGGAAAAGGTATTTCTATTAATATAAAATCAGAGATTAGCTCTGTCAACACGTCTGTGAATCGGAGAAACTGAGTCCCCCACTTGGGCCTCCACCACTTCAATCCTCCATCTCTTGATAGCAAGCTCACAAGAAAAGGGCAAGCTTGGGAATAACACAAAAGTGCTCCAAGGGACAAAGGGATGCAAACTCAAGCACAAGTTCCAGCAACAATGGACTATAGTTCTCTTGCTCTCAATTCCTCATGCCTTCAATGTATCCAAAGGGTTCCTTAAATAGATATTCAATGGGGTAATGAAAGGTGGAATCTGAGAGATCTCAAGGCATAGGGAAGGACAGGAGACAAGTGAGTTGGATCCACATCAAGGAAAACTCCAAAAGAATTTGGCCTTTTGCACACATCCTGATGTATGCAGTTTTAGGGGTCAAACCCATGTATATATGCGAGAAAGGGTTTAAAAGTTGCGTATGGCAATTTTTACATGTTTTTAGGAATGATATTGGAAACATCAAAGGAGAAAACATGGTCCATGGGGTCTAAGGAGTCTGCAGAGGGACATGGAAGGCCATAAAAATGTGATTCACCATGTGTGGTAAAATCAGCTATAACAGATGCCCCCTATTGTGTGGGGTCAGAGGGGTCATAGAATGGTCGAAATACATTATAAGTGCATCCCAGAAGTGAAGTGATGAAGAACCCAGTGGAAGAACTAGCCATCCAATCAGCACTATACAATGAGACAACTCTGCACATAACTGCAAATACATATAGCAGTCCCAGATACATAAGAGTACAATGGCCATGAATAGGCATGATACAATATGACATATGTGGTCATTGCCATGTAAAATATAAATAGATCTCAAAATATCCATGATGAATATATACAAAGGATCATGATCTCCATGAAGACTGAAGATATATAATGGATCAAGATCTCCATAATGGTTGGAGATGTCTGACATATACTGGAATCAAGTCACGAGAGCTGAAATCTCATGAACACTGGCACGATCAAGGAGGTATCATATAAGAGATGCCACCAATCTGGAAGTTCTTCTACACAAACCGCAACGAGTACATGTCCTACTATGTGAATAGAGGTGTTGAGGTCGAACATAGTAGTCCATCGTCCGATTACCGGTCATTGATGTATACCGTTAATAGACGCGAGATCACCCACCGATAATGAAAATGGGAATCAAGGTACTAGAGTGAAAACTAACAAGTGTGAATAAATGCGTTTGTAGAAATTCTGACCAGCAATAGATTAATTTCACTCACAACTAATTACAATTGATCATGCAAAATTGTCAACAATGGAGACTGAAAATGGAGCTGTAACACAAAATTATATTAACTCAGTGTACAATAGCCAACCCTGTAATAAAATATGTTGCTGTATATATAGAATACATCAATAGGCCGCATGCATAAGGAGGCATCCAAAACTAGCATAAAGCAGGCTTATCCAAAATAGGCAAATCCCCCATAGGTGTAAAAAGTTGTTCCCAAATCTGTCATGAGGCTCACGAATTGGCAAGGGCACATGGGAAAGATAATGAGTGGTGGAATGGAAGCTCATACATGCTTTTGCATGGAGGAAAGAGTGGAGGATGAAAGGGCAATAAAACAAGTTCACCTCACCTAGTCTTGCTTTTCTATGTGCCTTAAAACACTGAAAAAGCAGTCAATAAAGCAGAAAAAGCAGAAGGGTGCCTAGGAGGCCAGGAATAAAGCAGATTTGATTCCTAAGGCTTTCCCAAGTGCTACATGAGTCAAAGATGGCAAGTTTGACCTCTATGGATAGACACTGGCAACTTGCACATGGTGGGACTCATGAACTAGGCAAATAAGACAAAAATAAATGAATTAATGTCTAAGTGGGTAATACTATGGGTTTGATTATTCTAATACCCCCCCTTAAGCCTAAATTTATGAGTAATAAATCAAAATATAAGGCCTAGAAACAAGGCTTAGTCACCCTTTTACATACTGCAAGTCCATATGAACCAAGGAAAGAGGCAAAACCAACTTGGGAAAATCCTCCCTTAAACATGGACTGTAAAACAAAATTGTAGAATCTTGTCTCCACTCATGCTTTGATAGCATGATCAGCAATCCCCAGCAGTGATTTGAGATTGATGAAGGTCTTCTCACAAAATTCTTTGGTGAAGATATCAGCTACTTGTTCTGAAGATGAACAGAAGAGTAGATGAATGGTGCCATCATGCACAAGCTCTCTGATGTAGTGCATGTGAATCTCAATGTGTCTAGTTCTCTGCTTCTGAACTGGATCTTTTCAGATTCGAATGGTACTTTGGTTATCACAGTAGATGGTAGTTGAGTACTCAGGTTCGAAACCACACTCTCCAAGTAAACCCTGCAACCATAAACACTGAGTTGCTTCATTA
>LPNX010795144.1:1405071-1486106 GCA_001517045.1 Pseudotsuga menziesii | reverse complement strand
GATCAGAAAGCTTCTCCCATACTTGATCCGGTGAAGTTAATCCATCGAGATGGAAAAGGAGGTCTCGGAAAATACTGAGACATAGGAGGCCATAGGCCTCATCTCTCCAATTGTGCCATTTGATCTTCTCTGCAGCTGCATTGGGCTCTGCTTCTGTTGCCATAGTCACCTTGTAGAGGCCTTTCTCTCTCAACAAGATATCCATCTCTTCTTTCCATTCAAAAAAGTTGAAGGGAGTCAAGATAGTTTTCTGTGAATCCATAGCTTTAGAAAATCTGTCTCGGCTGTCAGTAGAAGGCTCCCAGTCTTGATGTCGAACCTGAAAAACATTTTTTGAAGGAGATTAATAACCTACAATGGATTTGATACCATGTAGAAATTCTGACCAGCAATAGATTAATTTCACTCACAACAAATTACAATTGATCATGCAAAATTGTCAACAATGGAGACTGAAAATGGAGCTGTAACAAAAAATTATATTAACTCAGTGTACAATAGCCAACCCTGTAATAACATAGGTTGTTGTATATATATAATACATCAATAGGTCGAATGCATAAGGAGGCATCCAAAACTAGCATAAAGCAGGCTTATCCAAAATAGGCAAATCCCCCATAGGTGAAAAAAGCTGATCCCAAATCTGTCATGAGGCTCACAAATTGGCAAGGGTACATGGGAAAGCTAATGAGTGGTGGAATGGCAGATCATACATGCTTTTACATGGAGGAAAGAGTGGAGGATGAAAGGGAAAGAAAACAAGTTCACCTCACCTAGTCTTGCTTTCCTATGTGCCTTAAAACACTGGAAAAGCAGTCAATAAAGAAGAAAAAGCAGAAGGGCACCTAGGAGGCCAGGAATAAAGAAAATTTGATTCCTAAGGCTTTACCAAGCACTACATGAGTCAAATATGTCAAGTTTGACCTCTATGGATAGGCAATTAGCAACTTGCACATGGTGGGACTCATGAACTAGGAAAATAAGACAAAAATAAATGAATTAATGTCTACGTGGGTAATAATATGGGTTTGATTATTCTAACAGCGTTGAGGTTGAACAATTGAGAGAATCCATCGATTAGGGGACATTGATGTATTCCCAAAAAACTGTCGATGGCGAGAGAACCTGCCACTGATGACTACAAGTCTCAATGCACTCAAAAACAACTCTAGATTTCTATCCCTGAGTAAATGATCTAAAGTCGATAGGATGAAATCCGCTGGAAGGAGGGAATTAAGGCATCCCCCATCATCCAACATGAGGTACTTAGAAAACCTATATAATGTGGAAGGACTCGATCATAAGGTGCACGAAAGAGTAACTGTACTCGGAATGGCCGACATGCAAAGTCAAGATAATTGAGGAATGACCGACTCAGGTTTCAACTTCCTTTGAACAATATCTTGTTCAAAGGAATTTGGTGACTGAATGTAGGTAGCATAGACTTGATATGAAAAACTAGGACATCTTTGCGACATAGGAGGCATCGACAGAGGCTCCATAGGGACTGGAAGCTTAACAAGTCAATGGAGATAAACTCAGATAAATGAGTACAACTCCTAAAGTCAAAATATTAACCCAACCAACGGACGTGATATATAGTGCTCTGTTCGAAGGTGACATGACTCGACTGCTGCCAAAGATAACATCTTTTCTTGTCCGGCTTTTTGGTTTTTTAATTTTAACTTTTTGGACTTTTTCAAATATTTGAAAAGCTTGAAAAAGAATAAAATCACTTTAAAGTTACAGACTAGGAGGTGACGAGTGTCAAATAGGAAAACAAACTAGTTCCAAGCAGCGAAACATTCCTATGCTCAATGCAAGGATACATGTGTAGGATAGCGACACTCGGGGGAAAGTCCCCTGCCGATAAAAATAGGGACTCAAGATACAAAGGATATATAAAATGGCTCTAGGTGGCTAGACATGAGATAAGCTCGGGCTATATGGCTGATACTCAAAGTCAGGGAAGCTGGCATAAGGCTCAATGAGGCAGGCAAAGCTCATGATAATGCAATTACAACTTAACATAAGGGAGTCCGGGGGAAATAGGCCAGGAAAAGATCAAGAGGAGTATGAGGCTCTTGTGAAATGTCATGGAAATACTATACAAAGGACTCCCAGACATAAGAGAGGACTCACACCATGGGTACCAAATGCAAAGGGGAGCTAACTAGGACACCCATGTATAGGAAAGCTCTACCATTCACATAGTCCCACTTCTAACAATAGCATGAAGGTTCTGTGATACCATGGAATGGGTTCGTACCTAAGGTTAAAATGAAACAATCATAAGGTAATGTAAAATGCAAGCGGATGTGAAATCCTAACCTATATGCCAGTTTAGACATGATACCTATGATAGGCACGAACGAGTCGAAACCTCGGAGAGAGTGTACAAAAACTGGACTCTACATGACAACCATATTAATCCAAAACAACCCAAAATAGTCAATAAAGAATTCAAACTATAGGATATAGGGATGAATGATCATGACAACTACACCCAAAGGAAACAATGCGATGAAGAAAGGGACATAGAAAGGAAAATAAGGCATAGACCCAACATTCACACATCCACTAACACCCCCATGAGGGTGACCACTGGTGTAAAGACCGAGAAAAAGGAATAAAAATCCTCCTGAAATGGAGTAGAGGATGGAATATGACCATTCCCAAATCTATGAGCACGGTAAGTGGCCGTGATGCCCCCAAGTCTAACACCAGGGTCCGTACTAGGACCAAGGATGGGTGATAGGATACCAGGCATGCCGAAAATAAAAAGATCTGAACTCAACAGAGCATAAATATACTCAAGTAACTGCGATCCCAAATACCAACTAGCGCACAAAGAGCACACTCCTAAGAAAATCTATAGCCAAAATACAAGCAAACCAAGGGGAGGATATGTGAGCTCCCAAATGCAGCAGGTATGTCTCGCCTAGGAGAGGGTTGAAATTCCCATACACTACAAGCAAAGGCATGTAACCAATTACAGTGGCCCTTAGCTTCAACACATAAAGCGACTGTGTTGTTCGACCCCAACCTAGAAGGGACACCCGCAGAATAACCTCTGCAAAGTACCCCCTCGATAACCTAGGTAAGGAAACTAAGGTCACCTCAATACAATCAATGCTCAGGCGGACGGTCATAGGCGGGATTGGCCATATGGGTAGGGTATCAAAGCTTGAAACTCTCAAAAGAGCCCCCAGATACGAATACAATCCTGGAAATATCTCTGGTGCTACTCAGTTATGACTAGGGGTCATCCCAATTAATAACCACTCACATTGCCTCTTGCTTAACTCCCTTGTAAGAGGAGGATCCTGAGAAACATTAATTATACCAAGTAATTTCACACTCTCACCTGGATAGACACATACATGTTTTTGTTTAGTGGTTTTGGGGAATTTACTCACAATGAACTATTCCAAGACCCTAAAACCTAATATTGTTGGTGCACCCTATAAAAGAAAAGAGTGTAATTCATTTTATTATGCATTGATTTTAATTAGCTTTAATTACTCAAAGGGAAATGGCCGTGCAACTAATGACATTATGACTCAGTAGTGAAATAAATATGCACACCATAACAAACAATGCTAAGTGCAATCTTTGTCAAATGAAAAATAGGGTATGCCACTACATGAGATGCATAAATATATATTCCTTTCTGAATGCCAATGCAAGTACCTCCTCAAATCCATATGGAAAAAATGAAACTACCTTGTATTTTTTGATATAAAAGAATGAAAAATGCAATAAAAGTCATCTAAAACTCTCAGTCTCTGCAACAAGTATAAAACACAAGCCCAGTAAGACACCGAGACAAAAAAGAGTAATGCACTAATGGAAAAACAAAAAGGATAAATGACTAAAACTACTTTCAAGGAGAAATTAATGAAAAGGCGGTCTCTAGCCACAAAAGAAGCATCCAACAGACAACATCAGACCCAAGGAAGACCCAACCACACTCACAACCCACCCAACAACTTCCCACAACCTCAAAATCACCAAAAGGGAGGATGTACACGATTGTTTAAAGAACAACTACGTATATACAGGACTTTTGGCCAAAAAGATGCATGTATACATGGATTTTGGCCAAAAACCTGCGTGTCTACGCGACTTTTGGCCAAAAATCCATGTATGTACGTGACTTTTGGCCAAAAAACTGCGTATACAGAGAAGGAAGTGGTAAAAAGCATGCCAAGGGTTAAACCAATAAAGGGGAGCATCAATGGATAAACATACTATAAAATGCAACACAGAAACAAGGAGAAACAAAGAGCAAGTCAATAATATCAAGCACATTGTGCCCCTAAACCCCAAAGAAAAACAAGAAACATCCCCAGTGGAGTCGCCAATTGTGTTACGGAGAGAAATTCCTATGGCTTGGGGTACCAAAACAGACATCTTGACTCCAGAAATCAATCCTTTCCTATATGCAGGAGAAACCAAATATCTAACACTAAAAAATATTGATTTGTACCCTATTCTAGACGGTTGATGTAGATCCCTGTTGAGCTTTCCAACTCCAGCTTGAATTGATAAATTGCTTCCTCAACATTCAATAAACAAGACAATCATTCTATGTATAATCGTGTTATATCTAATCTAACATATATAATCAATAACATATAAGCATTTGAAATCATCCATGGATCGAATAATCATTCAAATACACATTATGGGACAGGAAAAGACATTTCTATTAATATAAAATCAGAGATTACAATGAATATAACCTCTATCGGCACGTCTGTGAATTGGAGAAAATAAGTTCCCCACTTGGGTCTCCACCACTTCAATCCTCCATCTCTTGATAGCAAGCTCACAAGCAAAGGGAAAGCTTGGGAAGAACACAAAAGTGCTCCAAGGGACAAAGGGATGCAGACTCAAGCACAAGTTTCGGCAACAATGGACTATAGTTCTCTTGCTCTCAATTCCTCATGCCTTCAATGTATCTAAAGGGTTCCTTATATAGCTCTTCAATGGGGTAATGAAAGGTCAAATCCGAGTGATCTCGAGACATAGGGAAGGCTAGGAGACAAGTGAGTCGAATCCACATAAAGGAAAACTCCAAAATAATTTGGCCTTTTGCACACATCCCTATGTACACGGTTTTAGGGGTCAAACCCGCGTATATATGTGAGAAAGGGTTTAAAAGTCGCGTATGGCAATTTTTACATGTTTTTAGGGATGATCTTGGAAACATCAAAGGAACAAACATGGTCCATATGGTCTAAGGAGTCTACAGAGGGACATGGAAGGCCATAAAAATGTGATTCACCATGTGTGGTAAAATCAGCTATAACAGATGATAAATCCCCAGTGGAGTCTCTAGTTCTATTATGGGAAATAAATCCCTATTGTATTTTGGGTGGTAAACACCACAAAGAAAATGAGCTAACAAGAATCCTTAAAAATCACGCAAGAAAAACAAATTATCACGGTTTGCAAGTAAACTTTATTCTAAACAAAGAAGAATAATGTAAATAAAAAACAACCTTGACTCCAACGTCTAATGAATATTTTCCCTTAATGGTTTAACTCTAATCTTCTCTGCAACTCTCCTAGACCCAACATGAAATACAGAAAGATCAAAAGAACAAATATTCATTGTTGCAAATGATAAAAAATAAACCCACTACTAATTTAAATATCCAAATTACATAATATAAATACTAAAAGTGAGATCTCTAAGTGGGCAGGAAAGAGTGTTATTCTATATTAATAAGAAACAAATTACAAATGAAATGATTTCACCTAATTTCTACTACCAGAACCATTTTGAACTATAACTATGGGATCCTCCATCCCAAGTCCTTTACACACTCAAGAAATAATAGTCAAAATAATATCTACGATTATTTGATATAAAAAGGACCACCAATGGTGACTGGAAATAAGGGTTTAGATAAGGTTTTTATACACTAGGGAAACAAGGGTTTCAAATCTGATTGAATTTTAACAACATGAGAGTGCTCTCTATTCCATTGCTTGTGTTTTTTTCTCCTATGCCTTTTTTATTTGATGGGAAGGAAGTTAGGGAGGTTAAGAGATAGCTATTTATGGGAATAGGAAGCTGGGGAACATAATAAAACATCTTTTTCTGTAAAATGACATTAAATTTTAGTTTTTACCCTCACTTTGGTAGGTACATAAAGTATACACTAGAGAGTCACATGGACATGGTATAGCCATGTATATGTTGCGAACCTCTTGGAAAACTTAGTTTTTAAGGACTGTTTCCAAGGATAGAATCTATTGTAAAATTATTTTATGATCATGATGTTGGATTTATCTTATAGTGAGAGGGGAGGGGGGTGAATCAATATATAGCATAGATTTAAAAATATTTAACTTAACAAAATTCCACCACTTAAAACTTTTTAGATGAAATAGTAATAACACAATTCCACACAAAGAGATCAAAATATAATTATGTGTCTGTGTGTGTCTCTCACTGTGTGAAATGAAATATCACATTAGTGGGAGAGAACAATCTACAGACATGAGAACCAACTTATCTAGGTGCTAACCTTATCCACAAACACCAACCTACTGATTATAGTCACTGACCTTTAAATACTTTGATTTGTACAAGCACCAACTCATGAACTTTGAGCATCGACCTGCATAGATGTCTATCTATTTTTTCAAGAAACAACTTGCAATAATCAAGCACCAACCCATTGAACATTATGACCTCTAATTTTTTCTTCATTTGTGACTGAATGGAATCATCAACTCCCAAATCACATTTACCAACTCTGACTGGAAGGAGTCTCCAACCCCATGATTGTTTTACCATTTGCGACTGGAAGGAGGGTCCAAATCCCTGATTTTTTAACCAGTTGCGACTAGAAGGAATATCCAACCCCCTCATTCTTTTACCAACTACGAGTGGAATGAAACTCCAACCTCCTCCTCTATGCCCCATCCTGCTTCCCTAAGAAGTTTTACCAACACCTACTAGAAGGAATATCCAACCCACTTTCCCTTTCCCCTTCATGTCTCCGTAATTAAAATTAGTTGTGTATTTAATAACTAAAATATTCACTTTACCCTATCTGTAAAATGAAACTACTATAGCCCTTATCGTCTACGTCTTTCCTTTGGTTATCTACACCAAAATAGCTAGTTTCCTTATCTATGATGTGCGATAGTATCTGCGATTTATCCAATCTATCTATATCACACAATATTAATATATCTGTGAAACTAGATAACTTCTACAATATATGATCTACATTTCCTCTTTGTCTAGTTTTATGAAATTTAGATATCTATGCTTATCTACTCAATCACTTCTATGATTTTGTGGTTTGCATCATTGACAAAGTAGAAACTTTGCATATCCTGAATATTGGGTATCCTTCTAATTTCCATTATTTTTCTATTAATCCTCTGTTGATATGCACAATTGATCTCTACTACATATTCTTCTTCTACGATCAATAAGCCATTGATACCCCAATACTTACAACGCTTCCCAAAAACATATTGTCTTAAAGTATTAACTCCATAATATTACTTCAACACATCCATCTGTTTCTTATTTATACATACTCCAGTAGAAGAAATGTGTCCCCTAATTGAAGATATTTTTAATTGAATAACACCCCAACTCTCTTTCATCTTGATCAAGTTATCATCTATGTTGGCATGCCACTTTTTGTAATTCAACTTTGTGGGGTTTGATGAACATATGTCATTTTCTTTATGGTACTTTCACACACAAATCTATATCTTTGACTTTCATATTCTTTGTTTGACCTCTTAGATAAGTCTCATACCATAGTGGTATTTCACACATCCTTATATTTTGTATTCTTCTTTAAAGGTTATTATATGCACACATATGACCCATGTCATAGTTGGATCTTTGCACTCTCTAAACTCCTACTAAATTTATATACTTATGTCCACTAACTTTATATATATGTGTCTATTGGATTTGGTGTTTGAATCCAGCCCTTTATTTTCCTTTGACATCAATGAAAACACATTTTCAACATTCCCCCCCTTTCGCATTGATGTCAACACCAAATTAGCATGAGCTCCCCCTGAACACGATCTCTTCTTTATATACGCAAAAGGATCCCCTGTTATTTTTCCTTTGATTTTTTTCTCTATTCTTTTGCACTGTTCCATATTTCAATTTCTTTTATTCTACCCCTTTTATTATCCCCTCTAAAATTAATTGAAAATGGATTCTCTCTTTCAATAACTCCCCCTTGCTTCATATTCATTTCTTTGTCTTCGCCTTGCTTCTGTTGTTCCAGGTCCATCATCATGTCACAAATAATCCGTTTTTGTGTATGAACTCTATCATTCTTCCTTGTCACAGATTATTTTGGAGCTTAAAATATTCCTAGTTTCCCTCTCATATACTCAAAATTTTCTCTACGAATTGGATTTGTGAAAATGTCTACGATTTGTTCCTTCGTATCCACATATTCCAATTTAATATTTTCAGCAACATATTCTCTTACAAAATGGTATTTTCAGCAACATGTTCTCTTACAAAATGATATTTTATGGGGATTTGTTTGGTTTTAGAATGCATTATCGTATTTTTTGAGATATTGATTGCACTTGTGTTGTCACAAAAGATTAATATAGGTTGGCTATACTCCACTTGAACATATTTTAAAGTTTGTTTCATTCATAAGACTTGTAGACAACATGTTCTAGCAATTTATTCTACTTCTATTGTGGATAAAGACATTGAGGATTGTTTCTTAATTACCCAAGGAACTAAGCACTTACCTAAGATGAAATAGGGTCCACTTTTTCTCCTTCTATCATCATTGCTTTCTACCTAGTCTGCATATGTGTATGCTTCCAATGTCAGGTTGTCACAAAATGGATACCATAATCCAATATTTGTGGTTCCTTTTAGATATTTTAAATTTATCTTCACCATTTGTACATGAGTTTATTTGGGTGTATCTTAAAATATTGCAAATAGGCCTATAACCTGCATTATATATGGTCTTGAGGCCATCACATATAACAAACTCCCAATCATTGACCGATATATATTTTCATATACTTCATTTGCTTCATCTTCTTTTCTCAATTTGCATCCAATAATCATGGGAGTACATACCGATTTACAAGATTATACCGATTTACAAGATTCCATTTTGAATATTTGCATGATTGCTTTTACATACTTAGTTTGAGAGATGAAAATTCCATTCTTCAGTTGAGATATTTGTAGTTCAAAGAAAAATGATATTTATTTGAGAATGGAAAATTCAAATTCTTTTGCATGTGAAAGGAAAACTTTTGACTAAGGTTGTCAGTACTACTTCCAAAACTAATGTCATCCACCTATACCTTGACTATAGTAATGTTTCCATATTCAACTTTTATGTACAAATTGTTGTCTACATGACCATTTTTGAATCCTTGCTATCACATATATGTGTCTAACTTTGAACACTAGACTCTTGGTGCTTGTTTCAGTCTGTATAGTTCATTTTTTTAGTTTGTAGACAAAATCATTATTATTCGAGAAAGAAAACCCCTTTGGTTGTTCTATGATACTTCCTCTTCTAATTCTCCATTTAGGAAGGTTGATTCTACTTCCATTTGATACATTGTGATATTATTGGAGTAATCATAGGCTAGAAACATTCTAATTGCCTCTATTCAAGCTAATAGAGAAAATGTTTCTTCAAACTCTACTCCTTCAACCTATGCATATCCTTTGCATACTAAACTTTCCTTATTGTTGATAACTTGTCCTTCCTTATTCAGTTTGTTTCTAAGAGCCCATTTTGTTCCTATAACAATTTTGTCTTTGCATCTTGGAACAAGTTCCCAAGTTTGATTAATCTTAATATGATTCAATTCTTCTTACAAGAACTTGTTCCAATGTTCATCAATTTTTTCTTAATTGAAACAATTAGGTTATACTTGAGACATTAGGGAGAGATGCACTTGTTCTACACCATTAGTTAAGTATCTTTTTCTTGTTCCCGCACCACCATTTTTATCTCTTATAATGATATCTTTTGAATCATTCTTTTAAATGAATATTGTTAGGGTACACAGGGTACTCCCAAAGGACCGAACACCAAGAACAACCGCTTCACACAAACAGATCACAGATCAATACACCAATGTTTGTCACGTGGTTAAAACCCTCGAGAGGAAAACAATCCACGACCCTAGCCAAATAGCTACTTGGAGCAATTTATTATGCAAAAGAAAGAAAGTTACATGATCTTCTCATAATCGATCAACTAGCCAAGGACCCTCTATGCTCTTTAAATAGATATCATAGACCAATTGGGTGTTAAACCATGGATCAATGGTAGGTATGATCTAAGAGAAGTTGAACCGTCGGATCACTCTATGTCTAGAACATATCATGACCGTCGGATTAGAATATTTACAAATGAATACTAATGCATACTAAAGAAACACACTTTTACCTAACAGATATATTACACAAATTGATCTTAACTAACTCCTAAGTGTCTAAATATCCTAACATCCCCCCTTAAGAACAACTTGGGATAGGATTGAAGGATTTACAAAAGTGACACTATTAGGAGAAGGAAGGAGGCATTAGAGCCTATCCCCCCTTAAGGACACATTCCTGAACTCCTAACATAGACCGAAGTTTAGAAAACTTTGCTTCTGTAAGAGACTTGGTGAAGATGTCTGCAACTTGATCATCTGTAGGACAATAGAGCACTTTAATAACACGATCATGAACAAGATTTCTGATGAAGTGCATGTGTATCTCAATGTGTTTGCTGCGCTAATGTAGAACTGGATCTTTGGCAAGCTTGATGGCACTTTGATTGTCACACCAAAGTGGAGTAGGCTGATGCTGCTCGAATCCAAACTCTGAAAGGATCTGTCAAAGCCATAAACCTTCTTGACTAGCATTAACTGTGGCTCGATATTCTGCTTCTGCTGAAGAAATAGCAAGAGCTTGTTGTTTCTTACAAGCCCAAGTGACAGGTCCAGATGCCAGACTAAAAACATAACCTGCAGTAGAATTTCGATCATCAAGATCACCGGCCCAATGTGAATCAGTGAAACCAACCAACAAAGGTTTTCCCCCTATACTGTAATGAATCCCAAACTGAATTGTACCTCGAATATATCGAAGTATTCTTTTTGCTGCTTTCCAGTGACTTTCATGAGGAGTTTGCATATAACGGGAAACACGACCAACGGCAAAGGAAAGGTTAGGATGGGAATGAGTCAAGTATAAAAGACTACCAACAAGCTGATGATACAAGGTGGCATCTACTTCAGGGGAAGTACAAGTGGCAGAAAGTTTGACTCCAGACTGGAAGGGAGAAGGGGCTGGTTTACAATCTTCCATGTGGAAGCAACGAAGAAGGTCACAAGAATACTTAGACTGGGAAAGAAAGATTCCTTCTTTGGTTTGCGAGACTTGGAGACCAAGAAAATAATGCAAATCTCCTAATTCTGACATTTCAAAATTTTCCTTAAGACTGGATTTCACATGGGTTATAAGGTTAGGGTCACTACCAGTAAGGATAAGATCATCAACATAAAGAACAAGTATGATGAGATGGTTTCCTACTTTCTTGGTATAGACATTGGGGTCAGAATGGCATCTAAAAAAACCAGTGTCAAGGAGAAAGCTATCCATTTTGGCATACCAAGCTCTAGGAGCTTGCTTAAGGCAATATAAGGATTTCTTAAGGAGACAAACAAGGCTAGAGTTATTCTAAACATATCCAGGAGGTTGTTCCATGTAAATTTCCTCATGTAAATCACCATGTAAGAAGGAAGACTTAACATCCATTTGATGGAATTCCCAATTATGTAAGGCTGCAAGGAAAAGAACAAGGATGGTGTTCATTTTTGCTACAGGGACAAAGGTTTCATTGTAGTCAATCCCTTCAACTTGGGAAAAAACTTTAGCAACTAACCTTGCCTTAAGTATTTCAACACTTCCATTTGATGCATACTTAGTTCTGTAGGCCCATTTACATCTAACAAGTTTTCTTCCTTTTGGAAGAGGAACAAGATCCCAAGTATCATTCGCTATTAAGGAACAATATTCTTCATCCATAGTTGCATCCCAATCTAGATTTCCTAAAGCTTCTGCAAAAGTTTTTGGATCATGATTCTCGAAAACTTGAGCCAAAAGAGAAGAGGCTCACTGAAACTGAGAACGTGTTCGATGTTGATCTCTAGGATCACCGACAAGATCACCAACTGCTTCACATGTTGAACGGACCCATCGAGGAAGTATTGGTGCTGGTGCATATGGAGGAACATGAGTAGGCGGAGGTGGATTTTCATCCTCACTGTCATCATCAGAAACTAGAGTTGGAAACCTATCAAGGAAGCTGGAAGAAGAAGAAGAAGGCACAATCGTCGAATCAGGCTTGCAGGCCAAAGATGGCACACCCGCCAAGTTAGGCTTGCAGGACAAGATATTTTCATCAAATTTAACATCTCTTCTAATGATTATATCATGAGAATGTGGCTGAAGAAGTCTATAACCTTTTGCATCTTCAGAATATCCAACAAATATGCACTTTTCACTTTTAGGCTGCAATGCTTTTCGTTTTTCATCCAGAATGTGAGCCCATGCTTCACAACCAAACACACGAAAGTGACTTACATCTGGTTTAATTTTACTCCATGCTTATTCCGGTGTTATACCCTGTAAAACTTTAGTGGGTGTGTGATTAACTATGTAATTTGCACAATTTATGGCCTCAGCCCAATATTGAATACTTAGTCCCTTAGATTGGATCATACAATTAGCCATTTCTTTTAAAGTTCGGTTCTTCCTTGTTGGATTCCATTTTGTTGTGGTGTATATGGAACAGTGTGCTGTTGTTGGATTCCTTGTTCAGTGCAAAAAGTAGTGAACTTGTTGTTAACATATTCTCCTCCATTGTCAGATCTTAACTTAATAATTTGATGACCAGATTGTTTTTCAACAAGGGCCTTGTAGGCCAAGAACATGTTAAATACTCCGCTCTTAAGTTTTAGGAAGTAAACCCAAGTGCGTCTGGAGTAGTCATCAATGAAAGTTAAGAAATATTTGAAACCAGAAAAGGAAGCAGATGGAAGAGGGCCACACAAGTCACTATGCACAAGATCCAAGGGAACCGAGGTGTGCCAAGAGGCACATTTGTCAAAACTGTCCCGATGATGTTTTTCGAGTACACAACCAGAACAAACACCATCCTTGCAAGATACCAGCGGAAGACCAGTCACCATTTTGTCTTTACATAATTGTTGCAATGAGCGATAATTTAAGTGACGAAATCGCTCATGCCAAAGTTTGCTCAAGTTATCAATATGAGCAACAAAAACTGAAGGAAAATGTGATGACCCAAAGTTTTTAAATTTGTACAACCTGGTAATATCATCAGCAATTCCAGTAGCAAGGACATTTTGAGGATTTTTAAAATCCTTGATTACAACTTGGTGAGGTGTAAACATCACAGTTTTACCTTCACCTGAATGAGTAATTTGATAGACTGATAAAAAATTGCAGGAAATTTTTGGAACACATAGTACATCACTGAAATGACCATTTTCTGCTGGAACTGTTCCAGATCCTACAACACTTAAAGATCTATCATCACCAACAAATATTTGTTTGGTGTTACATTCATGCATAATAGAAAAGATGGCTTGATCCTTAGCCATATGATAAGATGCTCCAGAATCAATGAGCCATTTATTTGAAGTAGAAGAAGAAGATGCAGTATAAGAGTAACCAGAAGCACAAAGTGCATGCCCATGAGAGTTAGATTGTGAAGACGAATCTAGACTGATGTGGTGCTTCTTCATTGCTGCTTCCAAGGCTGCCATCTTTTAAAACATTTAGATTCATCATGATTATCTTTCCCACAAAAATTGGAATGACGCTCAGTTTTCTTTCCTTTTTGCTTGGATCCTTTGTCATTTTTTAAAGGAGGAGCTGACTGAGAGGGTTTGGGACCCTTGTTGTTTGGCTTATTATTACGAGAATTTTGTTTCTTTGGAGACTTGGACTTTTCTTTCTGTTGGGACAATAAGGTTTTCCCAGATGTATCTACATTGTTTATTATTCCAAGATGAATGAGCTTATCTTGCTCTCTAATTAAGGAATCACAAAAGGATTCAAGGCTAGGCTCTTGATAGCTAGCTGCAGTCAAGGATTCTTTCATGGAGTAGAATGTAGATACAAAAATAGAATATGTAGGTCCAAGTTTTGAAAGAATATGATAAATACATTGTTTGTCTTCTTTCTTAATCTTGCATTCGGCACATAATAGTCTAAGAGTTTTATACTTAGATAAATAGTCTTGAATGCATGAAAAATCATTTGGATTCAAGGAAAGCAACTCATTCTCAATTTGATGACCTCAAATTTCATTGTGTTTACCAAACACAGATTCCAACTTTTCTCAAGCTTTATCAGGTTCATCAATACCAAATATGTGGAATCGCAAATTAGTAGAGATTGACATCCCAATAAATCCATGAGCTTCATCACATCTATTTTCCCATTTAATTTTCTTATTATCATCAGTGGGTTCTATTTCTTTCCCTGATGTTATCCTGAAAAGTCCCCTACTTCGCAGAACATCCTCCATACGAGATTTCCATGAGAAATAGTTAGAACTTGTAAGTATAATATCACAATGGGAGGCCATACTATAAATCAATGGCTGAAATAATAGAAACTAACTGTCTGGATGCAAAGAGCTCGAAAAAATATGCGGTTTAAAAAAAAACGGCACTTAAAATGGATTCTGAATGATGAAGTTATGCTTAATCAAAGAAAATGTTGAAGATGTCTCCAATAGTGACGTGGCAGATATTAACTTGACCAACTAAAAAAAAGAACCCCCCTCTTCCAAAAATCAACCTTTGATAATCACTTTACAATAAATTTGCTTTGAAGTGAATCACTTCTGTAGAATAAGTGAGGTTCACTTTTACAATAATGTACTTTTACAATAAAGTAACTTGAAAATAGAAATTGCATACACTAAAAAGTAGCTTGATAAGATTTGAACTCAAGACTTATCAAGGTGTAAAGAAACTTTGGCCCAAGTGAGCTAATTTTAAAAGGTACGTAAAACTATGGAAATAGGAAGGGTTTTTTTTTTTTTTACTTGTCTCTCTCGTTTTCCGTGCTTACTTTCTTTTCCTGCAAATCACAAAAAAAAACAAAAAACAAAAAACAAAATTTTTTTTTTCCATACAATGGGGTTAGATCTTGGTTAGCTTACCCAGAAATTCTATGTTTTCAAGCTTTCTCGTTGTTTCTAATTTGTCGTGATCGCACAAGGTGCATGGCAAAGAGCATACGTAGCCGAGAAGACAAGAAAAAAAATTTCCCTCACTGTTTCTGATTCGTCGTGTTCACGCAAGGTGCACGTCAAAGAGCATACACAGCTAGGGAAGGAAACAATCCAAGACTAAACAAAAGGATCTAATAATAACACTGATAAAATATGAGAGATTTTAAAAAAAATAAAACAAATCCGTCACTGTAACATTATACCTTCAGATTTGCTAAAATGGGTGTTTCTGGAGCAAACGAAAATGGTTTTCAGTGAAATGAAAACTATTTCCCAATGGAAACGACACTCCAAATGCAATGGAATAGCTCCCATAGGCCACAAATGCACAAAAAATATAGAACCAGAAACCCTTTCAAAGTTTCAGCAACACCCGTTCCAGATCTTGATCAAAACCGAAAGCGGCTCTTCATAAAAGCTCTGATACCATGTTAGCATACACAGGGTACTCCCAAAGGACTGAACACCAATAAAAACTGCTTCACACAAATAGATCACAGATCAATACACTAATGTTTGTCACGTGGTTAAAACCCTCAAGAGGGAAACAATCCACAGCCCCAGCCAAATAGCTACTTGGAGCAATTTATTATGCAAAAGAAAGAAAGTTACATGAGCTTCTCATAATCGATCAACTAGCCAAGGACCCTCTATGCTCTTTAAATAGAGATCATAGACCAATCGGTTGTTAAACCACGGATCAATGGTAGGTATGATCTAAGAGAAGTTGAACCGTCGGATCACTCTATGTCTAGAACATATCGTGACCGTCGGATTAGAATATTTACAAATGCATACTAATGCATACTAAAGAAACGCACTTTTACCTAACGGATATATTACACAAGTTGATCTTAACTAACTCCTAAGTATCTAAATATCCTAACAAATATGAATGGATTTTTTGTATCAAGTCAGCTTTTGTTGACTATCTTCCTCTGTTCCTTATTGAAGAATATTATTCTATTGTTGTATTATCCTTTCTTAATCTTGTGTCACTGCTAAAAGTTGTTTGGATATAGGTTGATCACCATCATCATCCTTTTTTTTGTATTTTAACTCTTTGTCCACTCTTACATCTTGTATTTCCATCATCTTATTTAGCCTTAAATTGTAACCTTTGTATTCTTTTCTTCTAGTCTCATACCTAAGAAATATTCCCTCATCATATCTTGAATCAATTTTTCCAAGCTTCTCGACATTTCTTCTTATGTAGAATTTACTTTTGAATATTCGAAAGTGTTTAACTGTAGCTAATGCTCCTTTCCATAGTTCATATGGAGTAACATTGCTTCAAGTTCTGATTTGTCCTCTATTTAAAATATGAAATACAATGTGAATGGCCTATGTCTAGAAAATGTCAGAAATATTGGAGTAATTTAGAATCTTCCTATCTGTTTCTTGCACTGTTCTATTTTTCCTTTTTGCTAGTCCATTTTGTTGTGTGGTTCTGGATGTTGAAAACTTTCTTTTGATTCCATGTTTTTCACATAAATCCTCAAACTAATTTAACATGTATTCTCCACCAAAATTTGATCTAAGACATTTAACTTTACGATTAGTTTTATTTTCAACCACTTAAAGATATTAAAACATTCAAAGGTTTCTGATTTTTTCTTGAGGAATAAAACCCATGTCATTCGAGTAAAGTCATCTGTGAAGAGAAAAAAAAATATTTTCACCATTCATATCTTTGGTTCTTGTGGGTCTTCATATATCTATCTCAACTAGTTCCAATGGTTTTGTAGTAGTGTATTCCTTTGTCTTTAATCTCACTCTTGTTTGTTTTCGAGGTTAGCAATGTTTACAAACAAATTGTATGGGCTTTGTAATATTTTGGATATCTCTCAAAGCTTGTGCTTTACTAATCTTGACTAGGTTATTGAAATTTATATGACGCATTCATCTACTTTCCCCATACAACATTTTTCTTCATTTTCATCCAATATGTAGACATTATTTGAAGTTCTAGTTTCGGTTGCTACTAGACTGCCTATGTCATTGTCGGCATCTAATGGAGAATCTGCGGTGAGAAGATTTGTTGTCGACGTTTCGAACCAAGCATGGTNGAACCACGCTTGGTTCGAAACGTCGACAACAAATCTTCTCACCGCAGATTCTCCATTAGATGCCATGAATACTCACTGCGGAATCTCAGCTAACCTTATGTCATTGTCTTTTATTTTGCACTTCTTTGAGTCAAAAGTGAGAGTATGTCATTGGTCACACATTTGAATCACACTAAGGATATTATGATTCATATTTTAAACCAACAAGACATTTTCTTCTTTGGTTTCCTATTTCCGAGACTAACCATGCCCTTACCAATAATTTTGGCTAATCCATTGTCTCTAAAGTACATGTTAGTGCCAGAAATTGTTCCAGACTACAAGATGAACAAGCCAACACAATCTCTAAAATGAAACAAAGTAAAACTGGCTTTTTGTATTGTTTTTGGTCTGAAATTTTCATAAACAAGAGGGTAACATAAAACAAGCTAAAAAAATGTACTAAATCATATAAAGATCATAGACTGAGATGAACCATGTATAACAAATAAACCAGAGAGAAAAAATAAAAGTGATTGAGTTTCACCCACAACCTACAAGCATTTCATGAATAAGAAATTATACAGGACATGAAATTGCGCATTGAGTGATTTAACAAATAATAAATGAAACCAGTAATGAAAATAGTATGGGATTATCAGTGACATATATCATAATCATTCTGGAAAATTACATAAGAGTTTGGATCTTAGCTTGACATAGTAGCTTTTGAGCCTCCCCTTGCGAGAAACGCGAAACCTACTACGATCTAATTTCTTTCTTTTATCCATGTTACATCCCAAAAAATAGTTTCTTAGTTACCTAACTAACTTTAGGTCAAGTTCTCGAAACTACAAAAATAGTTACTTAACTACATAACTAACTTCTAGGTCCAGCTCTCGAAACTACTACCAAACTAATTATTTTACAAAATATACTATTAACTTTACAAAAATTGACTATAGGACACCAGTCAGAAATGATATTTTAAATATTTTTTTCTACTTCAGCCAGAAGAGCTATCCCTTCCAGAGCTTATGCTTTTCTTCTGGTTCTTTGTTGCTCAGTTTCCAAGTTTTCAACCCTCCTTGACAGTTCTTGATTCTGTTGAGTTAAATCCTGGATTTTCTGATTCAACTCTTCGAATTTGTTTTGAGTCTACCTCTTCATTTTTAATGCTTCCTTTGAAATCGCGATCAACTCCTGATAATGGGTGTTAATATCTTCAAGATATTCTCTTAACCTATTGTTTTCCATGACCAAACCTTCATTTGTTTCATTTAGAAAATCAATTTGATACTTGTGTTGTTTTACAGTTTTTTGAAGATTTTCATTCTCTGAATCTATGCATTTTCCTTCTTGAAATGAGAGAGTTTCTTCCAATAACCAAGGAATATTTAGTATCTTGAAGATTGCCTCATCATCCTCTTCATGCTGCTCTGTTGTTGTTACAGGAACCTTTTGAGACTTATCTTCCTTAATACTGGACTCTTTGGACTATTCTACAACTATGTTTTTCACTAGAGAGGATTTCACAGTTACTGAATATTCTCTCTTACTATTGAATTGATTAGAATTCATTTCTTCATCTTCTTTCAAATCTTATTGAGATGATGAATCTTCTATTACAGTAATCTTCTCCTTAGCCAACTTTGCATTCAAAAGTTTTTTCATATTCAGTATTAACTTATTCTTTGGTCTTGTTTTGGGTCTCCAACTTGACTCATCGATCATTGCATAAGACTTGCCACGAAACTTTATACTAGAAATTAGTACACCTTCACTTTTTAATTCAACCATTGACTTTCCTTTAGTTTTTTTCCTGGGAATTTGCATGTTCTCTACTTGAATCTTAGCTGGAATAGAAGCATCTGCCATGTTTTCTTGGATGCCAGTGACATCCTGATCAAGATCAACTGATTTGTTTTCTTCTTCCTATTCTAAAACTGCTTCCTGGACTTCTTCCACATCTTTAGAAATTTCTATCTGGTTATCTTCATCAATCTGTCTTTGCTCTCCACCTAAAGGTTCTTCAAGATTCTAAGCCAAAAGACTTCACTTGAGCATTCTCTTTTGCTAACTCAACAATGTCTTCCTTGTTCAATCTTTTAACCAGGCTGTGAAGTTTATTCATTTGTCTATTTTTTTACTAGTGTTCTTTTTCACTTTGAAACCCTGACCAAAACAAGAAGTAGTCCGAAGTTTTACCTTTTTCCTAAAGCACAACACAAATGATCAGTTTTATCAGTCCATCATGGAAGATAGATTTATTGGTATGATCTTGATGTCCCTTTACCCTACTTGACATTTTCTGCAGGCTTTTTAGGAAGAAAAAGGGAAGATTCATCTTCGACTCTTGATTTAGATGTTGTAGAAATCTAATGTGGTACTTAAATACAGAAGCAAATCTATCTTCACAAGTTATATAAATATGTAAAATCAAAATAGGCTCCCTCCACTTAGGTTTGAAGTTTTGTACATGCACACCCTTGCTCCAATATGCTACAACCTCAGGCAACAAGAAATCCTCTAAATTGAAGGTAAATGGCACTTTTTTAAACCAAAATTCACCCTCATCTGTAATGTTTGTTGCTTCAGCTATCAGCTCTGTTGTTAACTCAATTTTAAGGGTATTGAATAGAACTGTATATTTCTCTAACCCTTGGGAAAACCCATATGATACTTCAAAATGATAACCATCATTTTTTTCAAAATACTTAAACCAACCAACTTTTTGGAACAATTTTGCACATTCAGGAAATATTTTAGCCCAACCCATATCAGAAGGCTTGGCCCTGTTGGTTTTGGCACTCCTCTTCATCTCTCTGCACTAAACCCTAACTGTATCTTTATTTCAAAAATTAGTTAAAACTATATAAAAAAATATCTCACTATAGCAATAGGCTAGAGGATGAGAAAAATCGGGACCATAACCTACAATTTCTCAATTTCCCTTATCAAAACTAACCCTCTGTCAATGCAAATCATGATTCAGTTAACGTTTCCTGTATCTAGTTGCATACATGTCACTATGATGATTTGTAATTCTGAAAAGATGCTTTCCTGTCCTCATTAACGTCAAACAAACCTCCACAATTCCATCTTCGACAGCCATGATTACACCTAGGTCATTTAATAATTTTGTCAAATTAGAAAAGCAAAAGGTGAACCCACGATCTTCTCAGCTTCTCATATGCCCATCAAATTTTCTACTAGCTTTGAACAAAATTTGTGGATGCGATATCATAAATGCTTAAGAAATTTCCAATCTTGAAGACTTAGGATAGCTGCGATTTACCTGCATAATCCATACCTGATCATGTACACTTGTCATAATGATTATGAGCCATATACACGTATCATTTTGTCTTTACAGATGTAAAAACCCTATCATTTGCGATTTTGAACAACCAATGAGCTGATATTATAATTTTTTAAGTGCCTCGATTTTCTTGTAGCACTTTAGTTCATGGCCCCTCCCTTTTGCACTTCAGGAATCTTCCTGACAAATATTTTTGACAAATGGCTCCAAAACAAAGGGTTAAGTAATATTATTCAACTTAGATCAAACCTTATGACAGATTTTTTTGACTTTTCAGAAAAAATATACACCTAAAAAGCCCATTAAAACTATAAAACCAACAAAATAAAGTAAATTAAAAAAGAAATGACATGAAATCAAATAAAAATATGCTCATGATTCTAATATCTCAAAACCAAACTAAAACTTAAAAGAAATATGAAAAACAATGCTTTGGAAATAACATGTAATCTAGAAACAAAACCTAGCTATAAAATTTGGCTCTTGCTGCGCGATGAAGTCCTCCTTGTGAGGATTCAAGAACTTGTATATCAGTGCCTTCTTCCACTAAACTAAACCTATCTGCTACTCTACAAAACATCCATTGGGCTATGGAGTCTTTATTCAATATCTGTCACACCAGTATATACAATGAAATGACAAACTTCGTTCCCTCAATAGATGTAAAAGTGTTTGAGGAACCGTCCATTTACTAGATTGGATAATTCCTCACATTCCAAAGTCTGCAATATGAAGGTATTGTTCTCCGAAATCTTCATAACTATGAAAGGACCAAACCACAAACTATCAAATTTACCATGCTTACCTTTATGTTCCTTTCTAGCATCCCACCTCAGTACTATATCTCCATAAGAAAAGGTATTCTATTTTATCCTCTTATCAAACCTCTTTAATCTTCCTTCTATGTCTTTGAGCTTTTTCCTCCATAGCTTCATGTTCCTGTTGCAATTCAATCAGTGCATAAAATCTCCTTTGAATGTCACTTGGTTCCTCTAGACTATCTTGAAAGAATTTCATCACTAGAATACCTAGCTGAACCAGAAAGACCACATCAGTGCCATATACTAACTGAAAAGGAGAAGTTCCAATTTCTTTCTTAGTTGTTATCCTGTCTTCCCACAGTGCATATTTTAACATGGAATCCCATGACCTTTTATTTTGACTCAACAATTTCTTGTTGCTTTGATTAAGATTCTTATTGGTGGATTTTGCCAACCCATTCCCTTGAGGATAGTAAGGTGTTGAATGCTTTAGGAAAATCCCATTTTGTTCACAAAATGAAACCATAGCTTTAGATTTAAAGGCTTCAGCATTATCAGTTAGCAACTTCTTTGGATAGCCAAACCTGCTAAGAATATATTCCTAAATAAAATTGATTATCACCTTATCAGTTGCATTTCTAGTTGGAATGGCTTCCACCTATTTGGTGTAAAAATCAGTGGGTGTGAGTATCCATCTATGCTATCCTAAAGATGCAGAGTTTATTTCACCTATGCATTCTAAACCCCATTGCTGAAAAGGAGTATTGAATGCAATGGGTTTCAATGGTAAAGACATAACCTTCTGTTTACTAGCAAACTTCTGATAAGGAACACAAGCTCTAACCTACTGATATAAATCAGAGAACAGTGAAGGCTAGTAATATCCATACCCCAGAATTTTATAAGCAGTCGTATTCCAGTATTTGTGCCCCCCACAAGCACCTTCATGGGATTCTAAAATTACTTCCTTAATTTCTGATTTGTCTAAACATCTAAGAAAAATACCTCCTGGATCTTTCCAATATAACTACTGATCTACTAAACAATATTTAGTAGCTTTTCATTTTAGTGACCTAAATTCCTTTCTGTCTAAATGTTTAGGACATTGTAAATATAATAAGAAATGAATAATGTCTACCTACCATGTAGATTCTTCATACTGCTCCATAATATTTTCCTTCTCTTTCTCAACTTGCAATTCTTCTTGTATAGGTTGTTCTACCATCAGATGAAGGGATAAAGCTTCACACTTTGAATCTGCCAATAAATTTGCTAGACCTTGTCCTTTCACCAGCTTAGTAAGCTTGATTTCTACATCATACTCCATTATCTTAGCAATCCATTTTCCTCATTTCCCTTCACTATCAGGTTGAGTCAAAATATCTTTAATGGCAGCATTGGGAACATAAGCAATGACTTTTGAATGTAAGACATAAATTCCGAAAAACTTTAATTCTTTTACTAGTGAATAGGTTTGTTTCTTCAAGGTACTATACTTCAACTCTGAATCCCTAAGAGTCTTGCTAAAAAATGCAATTGGTTGCTCCCTTCATCATTTTTCTGTAACAAAATAGCTTCTATTGTGTTTTGTGATGCAAAAGAAAAAGTCAGAAAATATTTGGAAAAATCAAGGCTTGCTAACGTTGATGCTTCTGTAAGAGCTTGCTTTATCTTCTCAAATGAATTATTGGCCTCTGCTTGTTAGATTTTTAACATTAAGCTAGCATAACATTAGGATGTTTAACTGAGAGAACAAAAAGCACAACAATCAAACACAAGAGACAATGAACATAGTGTTTTTCCTCGGGGAAACCATAAATGGAGAAAACCCCGCAACTTCCTTAGAGATAGAATCAACACCAAAAGTGAAACCCAAAAATAGTAATATGATCTCCCAACAGTAGTAACCTCCTTCTTCCTTACCCCAGTGTCTTTCTCTTCCTCAACTATGCGTTACAATTGAGTGTGACTGAGTGTGTGATAAATAAAGAGGATATCTCTCTATTTATTCTAATTCCTGACTTGAATAAACACAACTAGGGCCGAATTCACTAGGAAAGTCTAATAACCCTAGTTCCCCGAAACTGCAGGGACTTTAACCCTTAGACAATAGCAGGGTTACCCACCTTGACTTGACATGAATTGTTTACATTATAGAAACTCTCGATGGGAACCTTAGGGCATGACATGACTCAAGTACATTATAAATACATCCTGAAATAAACATCAGGTTACAATACATAAGAAATACAAGTGAATACATTCTGAAGTTACAATTACATCAACACTACCTCTTAACTAAGAAGCTATTCTCTTGACACAATTTATCAGCACAAGTCTTCTTCTCTGTATCATCTGTATCATCATCGAGTCCTCATCATCTTCATCTTCAAGTCATCTCTTTATTCAAGTCATCTTCATCTTCAAATCATCTTTATCTGGATTTGGATCATCACTTGATCTGGATCATCATCACTGGATCTGTATCATCCCTCGATCTGGATCATCTCTGGAGCATCATCACTGGATCTGGATCATCTCTGTTGGATCATCATCACTGGATCTTCATGGGTGCTATCTCATGATTCTTCTTATCGAAGGAAGTTCTATAGAGCCATCCCTTTCTCATGCTGGTTGTAGGCCTAGCCTCCATGTAGGTCTTCTTTCAGCACTTATATATATGACCCTAAGTCAGAATGGACTTCCCAGCACTTATATCTGATCATGTAGGAACCAATCCTATAATCATATTAGAAAGGCACACCCAACATTCACATATGACCATGTGGGAACACCTCCCACAACCCTATCAGAAAGGCCTAGCACTCACATCCATCAAACAATGTCGGAAAGGCTCAGCACTTACACTTAGCTATGCGAGGAATCAATCCTCCATGTCGAAAGGCTATGCACTTACATATGACAACCAATGTCAGAAAGGCTCACCACTTATATTCGACCATGCAAGGAACCAATCCTTCATGCCGAAAGGGCTCTGCACTTACATCTGAAAACCAATGTCAGAAGGGCTCTGCACTCACATCTAATCATGTAGGAACCAATCCTATAGTCACATCTGAATGGCCCTCAGTCCCAGACTGAGCTTTCCTGGTAACTGACTAGGTGTCTCCATTCCAATAATGGAATTCAACTCTTAGATCTGATCATGTAGGAACTAGTCCTACAGTCACATCAGAATGGCTCAGCACTCACATCTGACATGGAAGGAACCAATCCTCTCACCATGACAGAATGGATCAGCCCTTACATATGACCATGGAAGGAACCAATCCTCTCACCATGTCAGAGTGGCTCTAGGTCTCATCATTTCCCCTTGGAGAAAACCTCGATCTAGAGAACACCAAGCTTCTCCTTGAAGTACTCAAACTTCATCCTAGCCAATGAATTTGTCAACACATCAGCTATCTGTTCCTCCATCGCAACATACTAAAGCTTCACTACTCCCCTCTACACCATATCCCTGATATAGTGATACTTTATCTCAATATGCTTTGACTTGTCATGGAACACCGGATTCTCTGACAACTTCACGCAACTCTAGTTGTCACAATGTATACAAGTAGCATCCATCTAGAGATCAAATAAATCAGATAGTAGCTTTCTCATCCATACTTCCTCACAACTAGCTAAACAAGCTGTGACATACTCTACTTCAACTGTACTCAATCCCACACAGGATTACTTACTGCTAAACCAAGAGATCACACCTAATCTCATACTGAAGAAACACCCTGAAGTGCTCTTACTATCGATGGCACTTCCTTCCCAATCTGAATCAAGATGACCCTCCATGTTAATCATCTGATTTACCTCATGCTTGAGCCAATAATCAATTGTACCCCTCAGGTACCTAAGAATATGATTTGCAGTAATCAAGTGAACATGTCTCAGATCTGTCAAGAATTGGCTAAAGATGTTCACAGCAAAGAAAATGTCTGGTCTCATGTTCGTCAGATACATCAAGGACCCAATCATTTGACGATACATCATAGCATCAACCATCTCTGATGAAGCATCACTCAATAGCTTCAGGTTTGAAGCCATATGTGTGGTCATGGTCTTGTAGTCCATCATCCCAAAACTCTTTAGGATCTCTACTGCATACTTCCCTTGTCTGAGGGATATTCCATCCGCATTCTGCCACACCTCCATGCCTAGAAAATAATGCATCATACCCAAGTCCTTCATTTCAAACTCGGAATCAAGATTTCTCTTCGTATCAGTAATCAACCCATCCATACCTGTTACAAACAGATCATCTACATACAGTAGGAGCATCACTAGGTTTCCATCTTCAACCTTGTAGTAAAGGTTGGAATCTGCTTAACACTTGGTAAAGCCCAAACTGGATAGAAAGCTGTCAATTCTACCATACCATGTCTTGGATGCTTGTTTCAAACCATACAGGGATTTCTTCAATCTGCACACATGAGACTCCCTGTCATGTGTCTCAAAACCAAGTGGTTGTTCTACATACTTCCTCTTCCACTACGCCATTCAAGAAAGCAGTCTTGACATACATTTGGTGTATCTTCCATTTCATCACTGCAGCCAAAGCAAGTACTGATCTGATGGAAGTGTATCTGGATATAGGTGCAAAGGTTTTTTCATAGTCTATTCCTTCTTTTTGAGAGAAACCTCAAGCCATGAATATTTCCTTATATTTCTCTATGCTACCATCTGCAGCATGCTTGATCTTGTAGATCCATTTGGAAGTTACAGCCGACTTCCCTTCTGATCTTGGGACAACATCCAAAACACCGTTCTTCATGATCGATTGATACTCTTCGATCATAGCATCCTTCCATTCTTTTCATTATGTCGCTTCTTCATAATTGGAAGGTTCTTTATTGATAAAGTCACATAATAAAGCTACATATCCAGAGTAGGATCTGGTTCTCTTTCTTTCTCTGTGATTCTCTTCTAGAGCCCCATATCTTTCCACACCTTGGATAACTTCTCGTACCCAAGCAAGTTTCCTCTTATGAGGATTCTTCTCTTCAGGTGGATCTATAGGTTCTTGAGGTTATTCAAATTCTCGATCTTCTTCTTGGGTTTCTTCGTTCATGGTTGTATCATGAATTTTGGGTGCTTCTGCTTCTTCAAGTTCTTCAGTAGGTCTCTTTCTGGATTTGTTGTAAGTTGTGTCTTCATCAAATGTTACATCCCTTCTGATGTCAATCTTCTTGAATCCTGGGAAGTTTACTCTGTAAGCCTTCAAGCTTTTAGAGTATCCCACAAGTATACCCTTATTTCTTGAAGGATCTAATTTTGTTCTCTTCTCTTTTGGAATGTGTATGTACATTGGACAATTGAATATTCTGCTATGGCTGACTTCTATTTTCTTGCTAAAAAATACTTCTTCAGGTGTCTTGTTCTCAAGTACTCTGTGTGGAGTACGGTTTTGTACATAGACCACAGTTCTGGCATCTTCTGCCCATAGATGCATAGGAAGATCCTGATCATGAAGCATTGCTCTTGCAGCTTCCATGATAGTTATATTCTTCCTTTCTGCAACCCCATTCTGTTGTGAATTATATGGAGTGGATAAATCCCTCTTAATCCTTGATTCTTTGCATAAGTCTTTGAATTCATTTGATGTGAATTCTCCACCATTATCTGATAAAAAGGTCTTGATCTTCTTTTCTGTGTGGTTCTTGATCAAGGCTTTTAATTCCTTGAACTTGCTGAAAACTTCATCTTTTTTCTTCATGAAGTAAATCCATGTCTTCCTAGAAAAATCATCAATGAAAGAAAAAGAGTATACATACCTGCTTAGTGAACTTGATGACATTGGTCTGCATACATTAGAGTGGATGATTTCCAAGATTCCTTTTGACTTTCTCTTGCTACTTGGAAATGTATATTTTGTATTCTTTCCTTTCGCACATCCTTTGCAGAGTCCAGACCCCTTCATGTTTTGCTTGAATTTCTGGAAGACCTTCAACAGCTTCGCTTGCAAGTGGTAGGGCTCTGTAATGCACATGTGCAAGCCTTCTGTGCCAAAGTTCATTTGGCTCTACTGTGTCATGGAGCAAATCTTGTTCTGGATGGTCCTTCAATTTGTATAATCCTCCTTCTTGTTCTCCAATTACTATTGCATCGTCAATAGTCTTTCCTCTTGACCACATCAGGAATTGGCCATCTACAAATGCAACCCTCATGCCTTTTGCATCTAGTGCTGATATGGATAGAGTATTCTTCTTTAGTCCTGGTACAAACAAGACATCCTTCATCTTCATAGACTTTCTGGAGGCTAGCTTGTAGGAGGATTCACCACTACCTTTTATGGGATATTTGTAGTCATCCCCAAGTTTCACCTTATGGGGTGAATTATGTTCGGATAGTTTCTCAAAGGATTCCTTGAAACCTATCTTGTGTTTGGAAGCCCCACTGTCAATAAGCCAATCTTTGCTTCCATGAGTTACAGGCCCCATGAGAGCGAAGATTAGAACATATTCATCTTCACTTGAAGAGTCTTCACTTTCTTGTTTTACTTTCTTTCTGGGAGGATCATCATCCTCAGTAGTGTGAGCATGATGTCTTCTTTTGGAGTTATTCTTCTTCTTGGATCCATTCTTATTCATGGGAAAATTTCTAGCAAAGTGTCCTATTTCATCGCATATATAACATCTGGGTTTGGATGGATCCCTTCTTACAGGATTATTTTTCTGATGAGAATGCTTACCTTGATGATGATGATTTTCCCTTCTTCCTTTCTTGGAGTGTACTGTGAGAGCTTGATCTTCACTTCCCATCTTTTCTTCTCAAGCTTCTATCCGAGCTTCTTCTTGTGAACATTCTTCCCATAGTCTACTGAACTTGACTAACTTCTTCCTAGCATAGATTCCTTGGATGAAAGAATCCCATGACCTAGGGAGGCTATTCAAGGTTGTCATCACAATTTTTTCATTCTCCACTTCTTCATCTACTACTTCCAGCTGTTCTTTGATCTGGGAGACCCTTGTGAAGTATGGCTGGATGGTCTCCTCATTCTGAATCTTTACATTCTTCAACTGGTTCCTTAGAGTCATCTTTCGATTGATGTTCTTCCCTTCAGATAGTTTGGTTAGGGCATCAAACATGTCTTTAGGTGTCTTGAGGGAGGACACCTGTGGTATGAGGTGATCCTTGATTGAATCAGCAATGATCCTATTTTCCATAACCAACTTCTTCTTATGTAAGGCCTTGGCCTCATCTCCCTCTGGAACTGGAACCTCCTCACTGATATAGGAGTCCAACTCATTTTCTTCCAGGACCTGGGAGATCCTATACTTCCAGGCTCGAAAGTTATTAGCTCCCTCAAGATTTTCATCAAGCTTGGTATGAAGAGACATCTTAACTAAGAACCTCAAATGGAAATACAAAATATTTAGATCTTACTAGGTCAATATGTCGGACCTAGATTTGGAGCTAAAATCCTGCAGTGCTGGTTCAAGAGCAGATTAGGGTTTTTCTTTTCCAGAGTTCTGTCCAACTAAATTCTTTGAATTTGATCGCTAACTTCGATTTTGGGGAGGAGATCAATCCAGGCCTGGGCTCACTGAAAAATTCAACTTCTATGAAAAGCTTTAATTTCCGGCAGCAGTGTCGGATCCAAAACTGAAAAACCTCAGAATTGGATTCTACTTTGACAAAATATGCACCCTAGGGAGGAGAGTTATTCCACCTTTCTTTTGCTGAAAATCTGTGGAGAGAGATCCACAAAGTAGGAAGCCCTAGTTCCCGTAGCTGCACAGTGTGTTCTTCTTAGGTTAGCTCTAATACCATGTTATATTTTTAACATTAAGCTAGCATAACATTAGGATATTTAACTGAGAGAACAACAAGCACAACAATCAAACACAAGAGACAATGAACGCAACGTTTTTCTTTGGGGAAACCATAAATGGAGAAAACCCCACAACTTCCTCAGAAATAGAATCAACACCAAAAGTGAAACCCAAAAATAGTAATATGATCTCCCGACAACAGTAGCCTCCTTCTTCCTTGCCTCAGTGTCTTTCTCTTCCTCAGCTATGCGCTACAACTGAGTGTGAGTGAGTGTGTGATAAATAGAGAGGCTAGCTCTCTATTTATACTAATTCCTGACTTGAATAAACCCAACTAGAGCCAACTTCACTAGGTGAGTCTAATAACCCTAGTGCCCTAGAACTATGGGGACTTTAACCCGTAGACAATAGGAGGGTTACCCACCTTGACTTGACATGACTTGTTTACATTATAGGAACTCATGATAGGAACCTCAAGGCATGACATGACTCAAGTACATTACAAATACATCCTGAAATAAACATCGGGTTACAATACATAAGAAATACAAGTGAATACATTCCGAAGTTACAATTACATCAACACTACTGTCCATTTTAATTCTTGATCTTTCTTCAATATAGTTGTTCTCTATTTAATAGTTTCAGAAAAATTTGGTATAAACCAGTGCAGAAAATTAATTTTCCCAATAAAATATTGCACATCCTTCTTACTCCTAGGAAAACTGATTTTTAGAATGGCCTTGACTCTTTCTGGTTCAGTTCTGATCCCATCAGCTGAAACCAAATGTCCTAGTAGATTACCCTCCTGCACAATAAAATGAGACTTTTTTGGATTTCGTGACAGTCCATACTTTCTGCATTTTAAGAAAGTTTGTTTGAGGTGCTTTAGATGTTATTCAAGAGACTAAGAGAAGACTATAATATCATCCAAGTAGATTACAACAAACTTCTCCTTCTCCCCAACAAAGGCTATATCCATATCCCTTTGAAAGGTGGCCCCAACATTCATCAATCCGAATGGAATTTTTTAATACATGAAGGTACCCCAAGGGGTGGTAAAGGATGTATTTTCTCGATCATCTGGATGCATTGCAATATTTTTGTAGCCGAAAAATCCATCCACCATTGAAATCCTTTGAGCACCCACGACCTTCTGCAAAATTTGCTTAATTTTTGGTAAAGGATAATTGTCTTTCAGAGAGGACCTATTCAGATTATAGAAGTCTACACACAACCTTATCTCTCCATTATTTTTCCTAACAGGAACTAAGTTTGCTACCCATGATGAGTATCTAAGAGGAACAATGATTTTTGCATCCAATAATTTTTTAACCTCTTTTTCTATGACATGAAATAATGCAGGATTGATTCTTCTTAGTTTATGTCTGAATGGTTTTATATTAGGTTTCAAAAGCACTTTATGTTGAATAATACTAGTGTCATAAGTTTTTAAATATTCATATGACCAAGCAAAAATATCAACATATTCTTTCAATAGTTTAATGTACCTTTCTCTTTGCTCCACTGAAAGTGCTTTTGAAATATTCAATATCCTGGGCTGCTCCTTTGTACCAATATTATAGTCCATTAAATTCTCTTCTGAGGATTGCATAGCTGGTTTTAATGGAGTGTCACCCTTTTTCCTGTGTCTGACTGCCTGATTGTTTAGGAGGAAGAATTGCTTTCTTTCTAGGGTTTTGAGCAACTTGCTTTGGTCATGACCTTAAACCAATAGTCCTCTTAGGTTTGGACTTACATATCTCTATTGTTACGTCAAAACCTAAATTGTTTTCTTTCTGAAAAATATTTGCATCATCATATTCAAAATTTAAATAATCTTCTTCAGTTAAAAAACCTTCTGTCAACAGTTCCTCAAAATGATTTGTCTTGATTTGTGTCTTTAAACTGCTCATCCTCCTTTGCTTCTCCTTCATCAATGACATTGTTTTTAAGTGGTGGTGGCACATTCTGATATTTAGCTTCTCTTCTATCCATTTCTATATCATTATTCCTTCTTTCTCTGGGAATAAACCTAGGTGAAAACTGGCGTCTAAAATTATTAGGATTATTAGGGTTTCTTTCCCCATCTTGAGCAGGCCTATTTGCATTCTTCTCCAATTCCAATTTGTTTAATTTTGATGTTAGAATTTTTACTAATTTTTCCATTTCATCAATTTTACTATTAGCTAATTGTGATGTTGAAAATATTGGAGCAGCCTCATTTTTACCTTTTCTGTCACAAGTTTGCTGATCTGAATTCACTTTCAGTCTATTAGAAGCTAGAATATTGGATTCTACCTCTAATGCTGCTTCTTGCATATTCAATAGACGAACTGGTCTTCTTTATCTCAGGTGTAAATAAAATTCATGATCAAAATCATTTTCATAGGTAAGTTTTTTTGAAGTTTCGGAGGGCTTGATTTCTGCTAGAATTCTACCATACATCTTGTTAAATCTTTTAGAAAAATCTGCTATGGTTTCATCCTTTTTCCTCCTTAGGGATGGAAATTTTGTAATATAATATGTATGATCCTTAGTATCACCGCACTTCCTCATGAAAACATCTTGAAGCTCCTCTATCAAAGTAATTGAATTTGCTGGTAACTCTCTGAACCACTTCCTAACCTCCCCATCCAGACTCCGCACAAGCACTCTTATCCATACATCTTTTGCTTCAATGGTTTGGTTATCTGCATAACTGAGAAATGCATCCCAGTGTTCCTCAGCTATTCTCTCACCTTTCCTATTGAACCTAGGCAAGTAATTTTGATAATATCCTCCAGGGAGAGCATTTAAGGGCTAAGGAAGGACTAGTGGAGCATATCTAGCTGCCACCATCCTATCCATCATATCTAATGGAGGTTGTTGAGCTGCCATTATGAATCTACTAGGGTTTGATAAAAGAAAAGGTTTGTTTATTAGACTGGTGCTTGACTATAAAAGGCCTTTGCTAGTTTTGAACTGAAATAATGGGATTTTTCCAGGAGATTGATTTTTTGCCTTTTTAAAGGATTGTGGATCAGTAAAGATTTGAAAACTGCTAACAAGTATAGAAGGTGTTAACTAGGATGAATCTTGTTTTTCTTCTTCAGAAAATGAGAAGGGTGACAATAGCTCAAATTGATTAGGGCCACATAAAGATGGGGATGACCGTGATTTCTTAATTTTCCTAGATTCTTTCAATATTTGCTCTGGTTCTAAGACACCCAAGTGTAATGGTGAAGTAGGTCTCCTTCTTGTCCCAACCTTCCTAGTAGCCATTGTGAAAACTATCTGGTGAAAACTAGTCTAAATGATTTGTTGGTTTTGTCCACCTCTCAAAACTAGTTGAATAATAAAAAACCCAAGGAATGTATGCTTCAGCTTCATCCCCGGCAACAGAACCAAAGATGTTAGTGCCATAAATTGTTCCATACTACAAGATGGACAAACCAACACAATCTCTAAAATGAAACAAAGTAAAAATGTCTTTTTGTATTGTTTTTGGTATGAAATTTTCATAAAGAAGAGGGTAACATAAAACAAGATAAAACATGTACTAAATCATATAAATATCAGAGGCTGAGATGAACCATATATAACAAATAAACCAGAGAGAATAATGAAAAGTGACTGAGTTTTATCCACAACCTACAAGCATATCATGAATAAGACATTATACAGGAAACCAAATTTCACATTAAGTGATTTAACAAATCATAAATGAAACTAGTAATGAAAATAATATGGGCTTATTAGTGATATATATCATAATCAGCCTGGAAAATTACATGAGATTTTGTATCTTGGCTTGACATAGTAGCTTTTGAGCATCCCCTTGCAAAAAACTTACTACCATCTAATTTATTTCTTTTATCCTTGTTACATCACAAAAAATAGTTGCTTAGTTACCTAACTAACTTTAGGTTAAGTTATTGAAACTACAAAAATAGTTACTTAACTACATAACTAACTTCTAGGTCCAGCTCTCAAAACTGTTACTAAATTGATTATTTTACAAAATATACTATTAACTTTACAAAAATTGACTACAGGACACCTGTCAGAAATGATATTTTAAATATTTTTTTTTGCTTCAGCTAGAAGAGCTATCCCGTCTAGAGATTTTGATTTTCTTCTGGTTCCTTGTTGCTTAGTTTCCAAGTCTTCAACCCTCCTTGACCGTTCTTGATTCTATTGAGTTAAATCCTAGATTTTCTAATTCAACTCTTCGAATTTGTTTTGAGTCTGCCTCTTCCTTTTTAATTCTTCCTTTGAAATCACAATAAACTCCTCATAATGGGTGTTAATATATTCAAGATCTTCTCTTAACCTCTTGTTTTCCATGATCAAACCTTCATTTGTTTCATTCAGAAAATCAATTTGACACCTGTGTTGTTTTAAAGTCTTTTGAAGATTTTCATTTTCTGAATCTATGCATTTTCCTTCTTGAAATGAGAGAGTTTCTTGTGATAACCAAGGAATATTTAGTTTCTTGAAGATTGCCTCATCATCCTCTTCATGATGCTCTGTTACTGGTACAGGAATATTTTGATACTTATCTTTCGTAATACTGGACTCTTTGGAGTATTCTACAACTGTGTATTTCACTAGAGATGATTTCACAATTACTGAATATTCTCTCTTACTATTGACTTGCTCAAAACTCATGTCTTCATCTTCTTTCAAATCTCCTGGAGATGATGAATCTTCTATTACAGTAATCTTCTCCTTAACCAACTTTGGCTTCAAAAGCTTTTTCATATTTAGTCTTAACTTATTCTTTGGTCTTGTTTTGGGTCTCCAATTTGACTCACCTATCATTGCATAAGACCTACCATGAAACTTTATACTGGAAATTAGTACACCTTCACTTTTTAATTCAACCATTGACTTTCCTTTAGTTTTTTTACTAGGAATCTGTATGTTCTCTACTTGAATCTCGGCTGGAATAGAAGCATCTGCCATGTTTTCTTGGATATCATTGACATCCTGATCAAGATCAATTGATTTATTTTGTTCTTCCTATTCTAAAACTGCTTCCTGGACTTCTTCCACATCTTTAGAAATTTCTATCTGGTTATATTGATCAATCTATCTTTTCTCTCCACCCACAGGTTCTTCGAGCTTCTGAGCTAAAGACTCCACTTGAGAATTCTCTTTTGCTGACTCAACAATGTCTTCCTTCTTCAATATTTTAACCAGGATGTGAATTTTATTCATTTGTCTCTTTTTTTACTGGTCTTCTTTTTCACTCTAAAACCCTGACCAGAACAAGAAGTAGTCCTAAGTTTTACATTTTTTTTCTGAAGCACAGTACAGATGATCAGTTTTATCAGTCCATGATGGAAGATAGATTTCTTCATATGATCTTGATGTCCCTTTACCCTACTTGACATTTTCTGCAGGCTCTTAAGGAAGAAAAAGGGAAGATTCATCTTCGACTTTTGGTTTAGATGCTATAGAAATTTGATGTGGTACTTAAAGACAGAAGCAAATCTACCATCACAAGTTATATAAATTTGTAAAACCTTAATAGGATCCCTCCACTCAGGTTTGAAATTCTATACATGAACACCCTTTTCCTAATCTGCTACAACCTCATGCAATAGGAATTCCTTTGAATTCAAGGTAAATGGCACTTTTTAAAACCAAAATTCACCCTCATCTGCAATGTCTGTTGCTTCAGCTATCAACTCTCTTGTTAACTCAATTTTAAGGGTATTAAATAGAACTGTATCTTTCTCTAACCCTTGTGAAAATCCATATGATACTTCAGAATGATAACCATCAATTTTTTCAAAATACTTAAACCAGTCAACTTTCTGGAACAATTTTGCACATTTAGGAAAGCTTTTATCCTAACCCATATCAGAAGGCTCATCCTTGTTGGTTTTTCCACTCCTCTTCATCTCTCCGCGCTAAACCCTAACTGTATCTTTCTTTCAAAAAATAGTTAAAAATATCTCACTACAACAATAGACTAGAGGCTGAGAAAAATCAGGACCAGAACTTGCAATTTCTCAATTTTCCTTATCAAAACTAACCCTCTATCAATGCAAATCATGATTCAATTAATGTTTTCTGTATCTAGTTGCATACCTATCGCTATGATGATTTGTAATGATGAAAATACACTTTCCTATCCTCATTCACATCAGACAAACCTCCATAGTTTCCTCTTCGATAGCCACGATTACACCTAGGTCATTTAATAATTTTGTCAAATTAGAAAAGAAAAAGGTGAACCCACAATCTTCTTAGCTTCTTATACACCCATCAAACTCGCTACTAGCTTTGAAAAAAATTCGTGGATGCGCTATCATAAATGCTTAAGAAATTTCCAATCTTCAAGACTTAAGACATCTGTGATTTACTTGCATAATCCTTACCTAATTGTGTACACTTGTCATAATGATTATGAGGTCTATACACGTATCATTTTCTCTTTATAGATGTAAAAACCCCAGCATTTGTGATTTTGAACAACCAATGAGCTGATATTATAATTTTTTTAAGTACCTCGATTTTCTTGTAGCACATTATTTCACGGTCCCTCTCTTTTGTGCTACAGGAATATTCCTGACAAATATTTTTGACAAATGGCTCTTGTAGAAATTCTAAAGCCTTGATAGCATAAGGAATTTCATAAACTGGCTAAGGATCTAGGTGCACAATTAACCTCACATAGAATTGTAGAGAATTAGCATAAGGAGAGAAGAAGAAGAATTAATGAACACACATTAATGAATGATCAATAAATGATAATTGATATTATTACATAGGTAATACATCCTTATAAAGGAAAAAGGAGTTTCATGAAGACAACTCAAGCTAGCTCATAAAGCAGGATTACTAATTATGATAAACTCCATAGTTGACTAAAGCACTTTCCCAATCTACCAAGCACCTCATGAGTTAGAAATAGCATGTGTGAGTGATGATGAGTGAGGGAAAGACTTGCTAATCCTAGAATATGGAGAGAAAATAATGGAGGATGGGTTGGCAACAAAATCTTCCAGTTTCCTAGTTGACTAGATTTACCTTATCCATAGAAAAGCAGGATAAAGCAGAAAAAGCAGAATAAAGCAGAATCTGTTGTAAAGCACAGTTACCAATTCCTGATGGCCATAAAGTGGTCAAGATCAACCTAGAATCAGAAATAAATCATTCCTAGGATATAGATGGCAAGTGTTGACTCTAAGGTGCAAGTGGATGCCAACTATCTAAGCTAGTGGGTAGGAAATTAATCAAATAATGATTGATTATTTTATGAGTGGGTTTATTATATTCCAACAACCCATTTTAAGCCATACTTTATGATGATATCCCTAAACTAATCATAAATATATATTCCTATAGGGCCCAACAATAAATCTATGGTCACCCTTTTACAATTTATCTTGTCCAAAGAAATGAGGAAAGAGGCAAAACCTCAAGGGGAAAATCCTACCTCAAGAATGGACATGAAAAGAAATACGAAAAATGTTGAACTGCTGGTGTTTCTACTGCTCCAAACCAAATGCTAATGTCTAGAGGAATCTTCTTCTTGGGAAGAAGATAAATCTTCTCACCTAGATCAAGGACAGCTGTAGGATGGAAACTAGGACCATGTAGAACAACTAAATTCCAATGATGTGAAGGCAATACTGAAGGATCTTGAGAATTGTAATCAGCTCCAAGATGATGAGATGACTTGAAATTTGAACCAGTAGAGATGAACTGAGCTCCATATAGGTGAAATAACTGTCCAAGTGAATGTATAATGTCTCCATCTTCATTTACACAAAGAGGATGTGTGGAAGTGATCTTGTAGGAACACAGAGAAGGAATAGGATCAAAGAGTGCAAATGAATGGGATCCATGTGTTGATCTAGCTTCCAAAGAATCCAAGAGATCACAAATAAGCACAATAGTAGACTCATGGGAATATACTGGTAAAGAATCCTCTATGGTAGAAGTATGAGAGGAGAAAAGATAGTGATGTTCAAAATCTTCAAGGAGGCTCTGAGAATGAGTGCCAAGAACAAAGGAAGAGCTACAGAAGCACATGGGATCAAGTATGGTAAGTGGAAAAACACTAGAAGGACTTGATTTGGCTAAGAAAACATCCTGGAAGTCATTGGGTTGCGTACCATCAAGAAGAGAGGCATGCACAAAGTGTGAGAGGTCTAGAATATGGATCTCAAAATCCATGATAGAAGACATAGAGAACACTGAATGTGTGAGTGAATCATCAATAGCAATAGCAGCTCCATTAGTCACTTCTTTTTCATCAATAGCATCATAAGAAGATGAATCAAGATCTTCTACTTCAAGAGACACAGAAAAAGATGGCTCTTCAATATTTGCTTCTTGATTGAAAGAGGAAGCATTCAAATCAAAGAGAGTAGTAGCAACAGGAACTATATGAGAAACTTTTTCATCATGATCAACTACATCAGAGACTGTAGAGCCCGAGACATCTTGAGAGAGAGAAATCATTGAGGAGCTAGAGGCACTCTCTACATAGTTAGAAGGATCCTCATTGTCCTTTCCCGAAACTCTATCCAATGTTGTCTAGAGATCCTTTGGGTAATCAATAGAATCAATAAGGTAGTGCATGCATGGAGAGAGAGATAGAAAAATAGCTCCAATTCCTCTATCACAGTCATTCAACCAATCACTTGGCTCTTCATAAGACTCTTCACTAGCTCCAATAGATATCTCATAGATACCTTGTATCTTTAGATATGAAATCGTCTTCAGTTTCCACTCTGAATAGCTTGTGAATGGAGAAAGAAGAGGAACTGATACTCTTGAATCCATTCAAAGTTGAACCTGCAAAATAAACCTACAAATCTGAAAAGGAGGATTAATTAATGAACTCTCAAAGATTTGATATCATGTAGAGCTTTGATATCCTCAACTCTGATACCATGTAGATCTTGAACTTTGAGAACCTTAGCTCTGATACCATGTAGAAATTCTAAAGCCTTGATGGCATAAGGAATTTCATAAACTGGCTAAGGATCTAAGCACACAATTAACCTCACATAGAATTGTATAGAATTAGCATAAGGAGAGAAGACGAAGAATTAATGAACACATGTTAATGAATGATCAATAAATTATTATTGATATTATTACTTAGGTAATACATCCTTATAAAGGAAAAAGGATTTGCATGAAGACAACTCAAGCTAGCTCATAAAGTAGGCTTACTAATTATGATAAACCCCAGAGTTGACTAAAGCACTTTCCCAATCTACCAAGAACCTCATGAATTAGCAATAGCATGTGTGAGTGATGATGAGTGAAGGAAAGACTTTCTAATCCTAGAATATGGACAGAAAATAATGGAGGATGGGTTGGCAACAAAAGCTGCTAGTTTCCTAGTTTACTAGCTTTACCTTATCCATAGAAAAGCAAGATAAAGCAGAATCTACTGAAAAGCACAGTAACCAATTCTGGATGGCCATAAAGTGGTCAATATCAACCTAGAATCAGAAATAAATCATTCCTAGGATATAGATGGCAAGTGTTGACTCTAAGGTGCAAGTGGATGCCAACTATCTAAGCTAGTGGGTAGGAAATTAATCAAATAATGATTAATTATTTTATGAGTGGGTTTACTATATTCCAACAGCTCCAAAACAAAGGGTTAAGTAATATGATTCAACTTAGATCAAACCTAATGATATATTTTTTCGACTTTTCAGAAAAATATACACCTAATAATCCCATTAAAACTATAAAACCAACGAAATAAAGTAAATTAAAAAAGAAATGACATGAAATCAAATAAAAATATGCTCATGATTCTAATATCTCAAAACCAAACTCAAAATTAAAATAAATATGAAAAACAATGCTTTGGAAAGAACATGTAATCTAGAAACAAAACCTAGCTATAACAATACACATTTCCTCCCTTTGATTCTCTAAAATTCAAAAAATTTCCTTTATCTCCTCTCATGTGCTTGGAACATCCACTATCAATATACCATTAACCCTTTTTTTCTGCACATGTAGCACCAAGTTGCATCCTTCATGACTTAGTTGATCAAATTTTTTCTACTAGAATTTTGTAGATCTTCCATCAACAAGACTATTTTCGACTGATCTCATTAATGAAGACTAATTTTCACAATCCTTAGTCATATGTCTAATATTTCTGCATTTTTGAAATTCACGGTCTATACTTAAAATGGTGAAGGAGTTTAAGTCTTCCTTCAGAGTTCTTGGCCATGTTTTAATATCACTTGTCCTATAGTAGGATCTATTATTTTCAAGATAGTTATTCATATGGTATTTGTAGTTCATTTCTTTGTGACCAAAATTATTAAATAAATAATAGTTTCGTATGAAAAGTGTTTGGTTCCTTGTAAAGAAAGAACTTCCTGATTGCACAGGGTCGATTTTATAAGGAAAAGGAATTTTCTTTTTATAATTTTGGTCTCCTCTTGATATAGAATCCTTGAATGCATCCACATAGATCCTATTCTTTGAATCGATGTAACCTATTCCTATATTTTCTATTAGTTATCTTTGATAGTTCCATCTGGAGTCTTGGTACTCTTGCTAGACTTTTTCCATAGGTTCAACTGATTGTTCACTTTTTGTAGTTGTCCTTGTAGGAGAGTAACTTCACTTTCTAGTTTTTCACACCTTTCCTCCATGTGTTTTAGTTGTTCTATCATATCAAATTTCTTGTTTCCTCATTTTGTTATTTATGATTTGAAAGTTTCTCCTTCAAAAAATTATTTTCTTCCTAGATTTTTCTAATTATTCCAAAGTGCTAATTAGTTCTCCTTCAAAGTCTATGTCAACCAGTTCTTTGTCTCCTAATTCTTCATTTTTGGAAACATTCTCCATTGTAATAAGGAGAATTTCTTGTCTTTCCATTTCTGTGTAGTAATATATATTCCAGATGTTAATCCATTACTGAAGACACTCTCTCTGATGCCAATTGTTGTATTTATCTTATACTGAGAGCGGGGGTAGGGTGAATCAATATATAGCACCTATTTTAAAATATTTCAGTTAACAAATTTCCACCACTTAAAACTTTTCAGTAGAAATAGTAAAACACAATTGCACACAAAGATCTGAAAAAATAATTACATATGTGTGTGTGTGTGTGTGTGTGTAAAATGAAATGTTACATTAGTGGGAAAAAATATCTAAACATGAGCACCAACTCATCCAAGAGCCAACTTGATCCATAAGCACCAACCTACTGATTACTGGAACCGACCTGTAAAGACTTCAATCTATGCAAGCACCAAATCATGAACTTCAAGAATTAACCTGAACATATTTATGTCTAGTTGCACAAGAAACTACTTGCAATAATTAGGCACCAACATGTTGCAGACTATGATTTCCAATTGTTTCTTTAGCTATGATTGAATGGAAGCATCAACTCCCAAATTGTATTTACGGGCTCTGACTAGAAGGAGGATCCAATACCTTGATTGTTTTAGCAATTGTGGCTAGAAGTAAGCTCCACCTCCCTAATTTTTTTACCAGTTGCAACTAGAAGGAAGCTCCAACTCCCTCTTCCTTGCCTCGTCCTACCTCCCTCGTAAATTTTAGTAGAAATTACTAGAAGAAAGCTCCAACTCCCTATTCATTACCCCTTCCTATCTCCTTTATATAAAAATAACTATGTCTTCAATAACTGAAATATGCACTTTACCTTATTTGTGAACTACAACTATTTTACCCCTTAAATTATGTGCCTTGCCTTTGGTTATCTGCATCTAGACAACCAATTTCCTTATCTGTGATGTGTGACAATATTTGAAATTTATCCAATCTCTCTCTATCACACAATCTTCAGATATCTATGGACATTGAGTAACTTCTATATTATACAATCCATTTTTTTACGTTGTTTAGTATTACAAACTTCAGATATCTACGCATCTATACTAATTCATTTATACGATTTTGTAGCATATGTCATTTACTGAGTAAAAAATTCGCACTCATGAATATCAGGTATCCTTCTACTTTGTACCCCTTTTTATATTCATCCACTATTGATCTGCACAATTTAGCTCTGCTGCATATGCTTCTTCTGCAATCAATGATCCATTGTAAACACGAGCACCAACTCATCCAAGATCCAACTTGATCCATAAGCACCAACCTATTGATTACTGGAACCGACCTGTAAATACTTCAATCTACGCAAGCACCAAATCATGAACTTCAAGAATTAACCTGAACATATTTATGTCTAGTTGCAAAAGAAACTACTTGCAATAATTAGGCACCAACATGTTGCAGACTATGATTTCCAATTGTTTCTTTAGCTACGATTGAATGGAAGCATCAACTCCCAAATTGTATTTACGGGCTCTGACTAGAAGGAGGATCCAATACCTTGATTGTTTTAGCAATTGTGGCTAGAAGGAAGCTCCACCTCCCTAATTTTTTTACCAGTTGCAACTAGAAGGAAGCTCCAAATCCCTAATTGTTTTACCAACTATGACTGGAAGGAAGCTCCCACTCCCTCTTCCTTTCCTCGTCCTACCTCCCTCGTAAATTTTAGTAGAACCTACTAGAAGAAAGCTCCAACTCCCTATTCATTACCCCTTCCTATCTCGTTTATATAAAAATAACTATGTATTCAATAACTGAAATATGCACTTTACCTTATTTGTGAACTACAACTATTTTACCCCTTAAATTATGTGCCTTTCCTTTGGTTATATGCATCTAGACAACCAATTTCCTTATCTGTGATTTGTGACAATATTTGAAATTTATCCAATCTCTCTCTATCACACAATCTTCAGATATCTATGGACATTGAGTAACTTCTATATTATACAATCCGTGTTTTTGCGTTGTTTAGTATTACAAACTTCAGATATCTACGCATCTATACTAATTCATTTATACGATTTTGTAGCATATGTCATTTACTGAGTAAAAAATTCGCACTCATGAATATTAGGTATCCTTCTATTTTGTACCCCTTTTTATATCCATCCACTATTGATCTGCACAATTTAGCTCTGCTGCATATGCTTCTTCTGCAATCAATGATCCATTGACATGAATGACAAAACATGTTCAACACATGAAAGTTTATAAATAGGAATAGGTAAAATATTGGTCATCATAATCTCTATTGGAACAATGTGAAAAAAATTATATAACACAAAGTCATCAAATCGACGATCCCACAAAGATACATGAGAACTTACGTCACGAATGGTAGCAAAAAAAAACCATCAAATTGGGCATTTGTCCTTCTTATAATGGACTGCAAGTCTCATATATCAACCTTCACATACAACAGACCCTCGACGAACTCCAACAACTCCATCATATAAATATATTATGCTTTCATCCTTCCTATAGAACAGACCACCTGATTTGCAACCAAATCAAGGCACCTTCCTATATATGTGAGAAATCAATAGGGGAGAACCTTAACCAACCAAATCCAACATAGTCGGCTAATATAAAACCACCAACAAATAGCCCCCATAGAAGAAAGCATCAAAACAATAAACAAAAAGGATGGAAACCCCATGTCCTTAAATATGGAGCACATGCTCCTAAAAAAACCAACTAAATTGGAGGAAAGATCTAGAACCGCCATAAAATGCATATGGAGAACACACCATACCTAAGCATATCCTTGTGGGAATTTTTTCATGTGTCATGTTAAAGTGGATTTAATGACATATCTTCAAATTTTGTAACACTGGTAGGCAGCGCCCACACAGTATAGGAATGCTCAAAACATAGATTCATAGACATAAATATATCTTCAAGGGAACCACTAGTTGATACATTCAACATTGTTTTTTATAAGGATACTTTTCTAAAATTATAAGATTGATTGGAAAACCAATCAATAGTTGTGCTTTTAATATTTTTTAACATATAGTAAGTTTGCTTCTTTTATTCCTCCCACATGATCAACATTATGAGGTTGAATCCTCCCAACAATAAGATCTTCCAATTGTATTCTTTTACGAGCTTGCAAAATTATAAGGAGATTAGAGTCTTTAATGACTCTAGGATTTTCTGAATGTCCAAGGAGACAATAAAATAAAGTCCTAGAAACAAATCATATATATATGTTATGTCATTAGTGACTCTTCCCAATCCCCATAGGTATGTTAGAACCACATTTCCTTCAAGATCTAGAAAAATCCTACTTGCACCTGCCACCCGAAAAATAAATTTAATATATTAACAAAACTTATAATTTAACTTAATTTTTTATTTAAAAATTATATGAACTTTAATAGATTAATCAAAACTTTATTAAAAAATAAAATTCTTAATAATTTTTTTACAAAATGCCATAATCATGGCTAAATCCTACTTTGAAATTTGATATTTACCGGTATAGATTCATCTTAAACCTAAATCTATCAGAGAGGGATCCAATTCCTTGATGTGTAATTTATTTTTAACTTCAATACACCTCGATAAATTTGATCCCTCTTGGTGCTTGATAGATCCAGGTCTAAGACGGATCTATGTTGATTATATATTTTTTATTTCATTATCCAACAAATATTTTTTAATTACCAAGTTCATTTTGTTTTAATTTTTTATTTGATGTTTGATTTTTTTTAATTACTTTTTTATTTTTGGTAACATAATAGTACATTAGGTGACAACATCTCCCCGATATTGAGTTGTAAATCATCTCACTCTTCTTGGTGCAATTACAGTATATATTCTTAGTATTATGATTATTTAGTGTTGATTACTACATTATCTCCTCTATTTTTTATATTTCTATAAATATTTAATTACTGAAAGTAATCCATCTACCAATTTTATAAAACTCTTATGAATTTCACTTATAACTATTCATGTAATTGTTATTATCAACATTCCCATATTTCTTTCTCAATTTAATTATGAAAAATTCACATTGCTTCACTTGAAAAAACAATTCAAATATATTTGGTTCAAGGAAAAAAAATCATCTCGAGTTTTCATTTCCAATTTTTGCAATAATGGTCTTTCTTTCTCAATTTGATTTAATTATGAAAAATTCACATTGCTTCTTTAAAAAAAAAATTCAAATATATTTGGATTAAGAAAAAAAAAATCATCTCGAATTTTCATTTCCAATTTTTGCAATAATGGTCCTTGTTGTCAGCACAAAATGATCTCGTCTTTTTTATACCTGCCTCAGCAGGTATATTGTAATTAATTGCAAGTCAAACTCCTTTGAATTTGGTATTAGTTGGTGTCTTTTGAGGTAGTTATAAAGAATTAAAACCTATTTTGCAAAGTATGACTTAGGGATTTGTAAAAAAAAAAATATATTTTTTAATTTTGTTAAAAAGCTATTTTTGTAAACGGCTGATTGGTGGATAGAAGATGATGTCAACTTTGGAATTTGGTATCTGGATTTGAGTTGACATGTGGCAACATGATGTCATAATAATAAAATTAAAAAAATCAAAATTATATCCCATTGCCAAGTGGTACCATTAAAGCCAGCTGTTCTGGTTTTTTAGGGTCAAATGCATATGCAAAATATCGCGGGATCCAAGGAGTGTTATCGTCTTATTCTCTGCCACCATCAGCTGGACCTGTCACCACTCTGCAACTCTGAGTTCGTTCTCCCTTACTCTACACTAATTTTAATACAAAGCCACACACAAATTCCACACAGCGCAGTGCAGTAGACGAGAGCAGAAAGCACAGCCGAACTCAGCCCAGCACAGTCAAGCCCATGGAACCTAAAACTGTCTGCATGGTGATGATGGAATATGATCCAGAATATGACCATCTTAGGGTTGACAGGTATTGTTGGTCATCTCTTACGCTCCTTCCATGTAAATGAATGCTTGTTACTTTTATGAAAATTCAAGGACTTCAAATAGTTTTGAAATCTTTGATTATTCGTCAATGTAGACTAATAAAGATTACTTTTAAAAAAATAACCATTGTATATCTCATGCTACACACAGATTCTCAGATTTAACTGTACTCTATATATGAAAAAAAAATGGAGTGATGCCTTATTAGCTTATTTGTACATGCAGAAAATCGGTAATCGAGCTTGATATGTATGTGAGCAACAAGCATGACATGGTACTGGAGAAAACACTAGACACAGGGACTTACAAAAATCATTTCTCTTGGGTTATTGTCGATGGCTTCACCGCTGAGATCACATCTGACCAGGTGCTATACACATAATATTTCCTTCCATGGCCCAATATTTCTTCTGTTTGTTTCTTTATACCGTCTGACCCAGTCATCTGTTTATCTAATATTCGACTAATCTGGCTCTTTTACTATATATCTGCTGGGTGGGAATTTCAATCGGTAGGCTGAAATGCTGATATCTGTAGATGGAGTAAGAGTTGTTGAGAAGGACCAGGAAATCGGCCTCTGAAGCTAGTGACGGCGTCTGCACAGTCCCTTCATCTAATTTGTTTCCTTTCGTATTATTGTACGGAAAATATTGCCACTGCCAGTTTTGGGCATCTGCTTGTTTCAGTTCAATATAGGATTGTTTGATATTTTATCAGTATTCGAGATATCTCCCGATCAAAATGCCAATGACCAACTCAGAATTAAAAGCTAGGGACACTTATCTGTTCTTTATTTTAGCAGTGCAGCACTATTGATCGGGTAGTTAATGCTATACAGAATTTCTATGAGTATGCTTGATTGTAACTTAATTTTCAAGTGACTGTAATCATTGAATTTAAAGAAGCAATAGCAGCAAATAAAATGAGCTAATGTCTTCCATTTTCGCGCTTCATATCTGACAAGAATATAATTATATTATGTGGTTTATTTTTATGGTCGAAAAATTACAGAACTGATTCACTTCTAAAATAGACTACACACTAATTACAGAGTCGATTTCTGTCTAAGAAGTCTAACAGCAATCTTAAAGCTGAGTAACTGTCATAAATTATGCTTGGAGGTTGCTAAAAGCGGACTTAAAGCTGATTAACAGTAAACATGCGTATAACCTACGTACCATATCTCGCACACCACTTAATTTTATATTAGGGTTTGCGCACGTTTTTTTTCAAAAAAACTAATTTCTAGCGAACTCGCAAGGGAGTGCCGAGTGCCCAAGAAATTGAATGGGCAACCTGACATTGGCTAACAGTGTCATTAGTAAATCTCGTACTGGAACAAAGACAGTTACGTGACATTGTAATAAGGAATGCTCACACGACCTTTTTTCCATTTTTGCTACGCTCACTTTTAGGGTTAGCAGAGCAGAGAATAGATTTAGAGGTGAAAAAAGAGTAAAGAACAAATTTACGAAGAGACAATACTGAAGGCAACTTACAAGTTATTTTCTAGAAAGTCTAACAAGAAACTTGAAGCTGACTAACAGTCACAAGCTACTGTCCAGTGAATCTAACAGCAGACTTAAAGTCTAGAACGTCTAACAAGAGACTTAAAGCTGACTAACATTCACAAGCGCCTATCGTGCAAAGAATATAACAGCAGACTTGAAGTTAGCTAACAGTCATGGCTGTTGGACATGTGTAGGTAGCAAGCATAACAATTACACCACTCATTTTTATAAATGTTGCAGCCAAGTCAGAAACCAGTGCCAACCTGACATAGCCTAATAGTGTTGGCAAATGGACAAGTGTATCTACGTACCATAATTCTCACGACTCTTATTTTTTTATAAGTGTCCACGCCTTCTTCATATAATCTGGACTTACAAAGTAAACCGTGGGTTTATCAAATATTGGCTTTAACTTTGTGATGTGTTCCAATTTTGGAAATTTTTTATGTGAAAATCAAGAATAAAAAAAATTTTAAAGCCATAACTTAACACTTATTTTTTTTATTAAATAATTAAAAATATGAATAATTACTTTTAATATACAATGTATTGGATTTATTTAAGTTTATAAAAATAAAGTGGTAAAGATATTTTTTTTAGAAAAAATTAGGGTATAACCTAAATTTTTCCCTTAAACGAAATTAAAGAAAGAAATAATAAATAATTACTCTTAATCCCCAACTTAACCTAATTTACCTAATTTTCATTCATTTTTAGAGAAATTAAAGAAATAAAAATTAATTAATGACTTTTAATCCCAAACTATTGGATTTATTTATGTTTATAAGGATTCGGATTTATTTATGATTATAAAGGATTCATACATAAGATGAAGATATGTGGAAATATTAAAATTTCTGGGTGAATTATTTTAAAATTTATGTAATATATATATATATATATATATATATATATATATATATTTAATAAGTTTATATACGGAATCTACTGGTATGTGCCATGCGCTTCCCGTGTTTGCTTGATGATGAGGAACTAACAATTCCATAAAGTTGTCGCTGTTTCAATATCTCTGGGAGAACCAAATCAACCTCTGCTAATTCCATTAGTTACGATTCACAGCCATGCCATCCCTCGAAGAGCTCATTCCCTCAAAAGAAGACAGAGATTTTCAACCCTGTAAGTTTTGTGTAGAATATGGGTGGAAAAATATGAACTAGAATCACAGAAAAATGTTGAAAGGTCAAATCGTAAAATGGCGATTGTGTTCAAGAAGCCTTGAATTCTCTTGATTTCCTATTTATGCTAGTCTATAAAAAAAACTTGCATATTTGTATAACATTATAAATTTATAATAAAATATAAATAAACTATTCTCACAACAATGATATTAATTTATAGTCTTATAAGCTATTATTTCTCATTTCCTATTTATGCTAGTCTATAAAGAAACTTGCATATTTTTATAACATAAGTCAAGAATATTACTAGAAGTATGTAAGGAAACTTGAATATGCTTGTTTTATGCTACATTACAATAACCTATATCGTATTTAAATGGACATTTTTTAATTCATTTTTGTTTTAATTTCTTTCAAATTGTAATTATATTTGTTTTATCATATATTTTTATAGCAAAATTATCCTATTGCTATATATTTTCAATCTCTTCTTAGGAGGCAGGTACTAAGCAACTTTGTTGCTTATTCCACTTGTTTTTCTATTTTATTATCAAAAATATTTTGACATGAACTTTTTTCACAATGAGTCATAATTATGCTTATTATTTTTGGAATTACGTTGTGAAATTCCAAACTTATTGAGCACTATCTCAAGTATTATTTGATAAGTTAATTATGTTTACTTAGGAATTTGAACATTAAAACAATTCTTAAATTAGAAACGATGAGTATCAAAAAGCTTTATTCATAAATGGAATTCTTTAACACATAACTTGGCTTAATGATACTGTGTCTAATGATATAAGTATGTCGTTTTAATGAGGGTTGAAAAGGGGAGCGAAAGAAAAGAGTTTGAAAATCGTTAGTTTCAATGACAAATTTACAACATTTTTCATCATGTGTTGTGAGACTTAGTTATGGCACAAGTTCAAGAGGCGCGAGGTTTAAGTTAGAGTTTGTGGTCTCAAATTTTGAGGAAGGAAACTTTTTCATAAGCATTGATGGTCCTAGATTGTTCTTAGGATCTTAAGGGAAATGTAGATTCTTTGAATTCGTTTTATATAGTAATATAATATTTTGGTTTGGAAAATAAGGGGTTGAGAATTGTAAAGTTATCTGGCTATTTTGGAAGACTTTGCTAACTATTCGGTGGTTATTTTCTTATGAGCTCAAATCCCTTTTGAGAAAATATCAGGAGTATGAATCTCTTGAAGAAATATATGTAGATATGGTTAGAGGGGTGGTGTTTATGGTGCTAAATTAGATTAGGATTCACTATATGGAGTTCTCAAGGAGAACAACTCTATATTATAGCTTCATGAAGGTAGCGAAATAGGAAAACATAGAGGCCGATCAAGTGAAAAGAAGAAAATATAAATATGCTTGTGGGTGAATATTTTGGCGTAACTCAAATTATGGGTGTTTTTTGGGGAAAGATCTCATTGAAATTTCTTTGGAAGGAAAATAGTAGTAGGAACCCTAAATAACAAATAGTAGTAGGAACCCTAGATGTATACTTGGAGGCAACTTCTACAGAAGTTGATAATAGTGTATGGTCTTGTTCATTACATCATCCACAAAGGCTGACTTTAATTTTTATTCTGATATGAAGAGGATACTAGTAAAATTATTAATGGCACTTGCTTTTGGGGTAATTCATTTCTATCCTCGAGACATTAGCATGCATGTTTCAATCTCAAAACTTAATCGCTATCCACAATCTCAATCTGGGTAAAATTTTAGGGCTTCTATTGGATCTTTTGACTAAAAATATCTTGGAGAGACTAGGAAACAAGTTGGATGAGTTTCTTGTGGTGGATTTCTCATTCAAAAGTAACGTTTTAGAATGGTTTCCAAAGTTCTAGTGGTGTTGTAGAGGAAAGTGTTCCTATGGCTGGGGGTTAAGAGGCCATCAACATACTAGAGTTGAAAGACAAATGCATATAGTTATGCAAGTAAATATAAACAAGATTCAGAGATCATATAGGTTGATACCTTAGTTAAATGAAGGTTGATCCAAGTACCCCTTCAATCCTCCTTTTGCTCTTGTTGCTCCAAGAGACCTGCAAAACAAACCTAACCTTCCTCAAACCAAATAAACTATACGAAAGGGTATTATGTTCAATGAAACATTAAACCCTAATATCATAAACAACATTATATAATAATAATCAGAGATTTAATATACAAGGCACATTGATTGGAAGAGGAATATAACCACATATTTATTAACCATGGAAGACGTACAAAGATTACCTTCTTCTTAAGCTAGGTACCTCACGAAACCTTGATCTACTTCTTCTGCTTCTCTTCTCCAAGGAACTCAACTTCCAAGCTCTGCAACACAAGGAGATGACATCTATGGAAAAGGTAGGGGGCATGAGAGTCCCAGTTCCATGAGCATAACAATGCAAAGGTTCCAGTCCCCTCCATATACCTCTCTCCCTCTCTTATATACTTTCTTGAAGAGTAGGGGTCGAATAGGGATCAATTACAACTTCTCAAATAAGTTCCAAAACTTCCCAAACCACCCTTAATTTGATATTTTTCATATTTTTATTATTTTTGACCACTACAGGAGGTAACTGCGGGTCCTATGAAGGAAAAGTCGTGAATGCATAGTGGAAAACATAGGTTTGCTTAAGCAAAGTTGTGGTTACATAAAAAAAAACTCATTTTTAAGGTGCTTCTTGGAATTTCCAGGCTTTGGAGTATTCTGCAAAGTTGTTCCTTACTCGGATACCTTTCCAATGGTCTAGAGAAGAGGGCAAACAGAGTTACAAATTTGAGATATGGTTCCTCACCTCTAGGTGTTTATTTTAGTGAATTTTAGTGACTTTCATGAAGTGTGTTCATGTAAGTATCGACATGTGATGAAATCATGGGAGAGTGGTCAAAATAAAATAAGTGTCATTTTAGTCTATAACAGATGCCCCCTAATCATATGGGGTTAGAGGGGAATATAGTAGATAAAATACATTATAAAATAAAACAGTTGATTTATGGAGAGAGTAGAGAATCCAATATTGAAGTCTCGAACAAAGGTACCTTAAAGAGAAATAAATGTCAGACAAAACTAATCTCTGGGACATACAGGTCCATATACAAGTCATCACTATAAAGATACAGGAAGATACAACATGTGTATAACTAATGTAACTATCATGGTCTCACAATATGAAAAAATTCGCCATATAAAATCTAAAGCAGTCATGGCCACAAGTGAACAAGGTGTATCCATGCTCAATAATAGAACATAGACAAAAGAATAAAAGGTGGATCTATGTCTCTGCAAATGTCATATGAAGTGTGACAATGTCTTGCATAACTCAGGAAATAGAAAAAATGATGATGCTACTGTCAGCCTAAGGTCTTCAATCCAAACCACCTTAAACATACGAATCCTAACCATGTGAATAAAGGAGATAAAGTCGAACATGAAGGAAACCGTTTGATTATCAGTCATTGATGAGGACTCTTAACAAACACGAGGGAAACCACCATTGATAAAAATGGTCCCCAAGGTACCTAGTACATTCTAACAAGTGTGAATACAAGGTATTGAAGTCAAACACCTCAAGAATCCATCGAGTAGGAGATAATAAGGTATTCCCACTACCCAATAGTGAGGGAAATTTCCACTAATGACTGTAATCCCCAAGGTACTATCATAAACTCTAAATCTCATTTCCAGAGCAAGAGGTGTTGACTTCGATACGAAGAGATCCATTGGAAGGAAGGAATTAAGGAATATTCCATCATCCAACATGAGGTAAGTCAAATACTGATGGATCAACAGATGTTGTAAATATTTACGACAAGAGCCATCGAAGACATGATGTAATGAATTGATACTAGGTAATGATTGAAACAAAAGGTCAAGGCAACTGCAGAATTATCGAAAAAGGTTTACCTTGAATAGTGAGAATGACAAAAATAGTGACTTAGGAATCTTTTGACATGAAAGGACCAATTACACAAATCTGCAATGCATGAAGCATTGACAGATTCCCCATATAACTGGAAAATAAGACAATTGGAGAAGTAAGAAACTCTGAGTCAGGATAAGGCCAAAATACTAGAATCCAACTGTTGATAGACTCAAAACTAGTTATTTATTCAAGGAGATAAGAATTGCTACCATGATGGAAAAAACATGTGAATGAAAAATACCTTCCCTCTTTCTTGTAAAGGTTTAATGAGTCGAAGAAAGAAAACTCGAGGCCTTTTTCATTGTTGGCAAGATCGAAGAAGCGAAAAAATAATGCTTGATAAAGCACTTATTCCTGGATTTTATGAGCCCGAATTAGTGGATGCTCGATAGTGTTTTCATAGTTTTGAGAGTCTAAAAACTACAAAGAAGACTCTACGGGGGTGCTTTTTCAGAAATTTAGTCTGTCGAGTTCAAAAAAGTATAAAACAATCCACATGAGAACTCTCTTAGTTTAGGAGAACTAAGGTGTACATTTTTTCGTACTTCGTTGGCAAGTTCCAAAAAAGGGGTAAATTATCACCAGACCAACACTCCTTCAAAATCAAGTAGAAATGATTTGGTTTTAACGAGTGTGAAGGGAATCAAGATCACTCAGAAATTTCCATTTATTTATGAGAATGGGATTGACAACAGTAAACTCAATGTTTTGTTCCCAGGGTTTAGCAAGCATCATAAAGACATAAAGTACGCTCGAAATATTTTTCATGTTTAGGTCCAGAGAATGAAAAGAGAGAAAACTAAGATTGAATATGTTCTGTTTCCGTAAGTTTAGTCCTCTAAGTATGGAAAAGAGATAAATCCATGTCTGAAGATACTATTCTATATGCCAAAGAAAACAAAGTATTCGTTTCTTGTAAGTAATCCACATGGTACGAAAAAGAGATAAACTACCACCAATGCATATGATCAATCAATTAGTTTAATGAGTCTGAAATAACAAGTAATGTGGCTATAAAGTCAATTTTAAGGAGTCAAACCAAGGTTTAAAGATAACTCCATATATTTCCTATAAAGTTTTAACGACTCCAGAAAAGTAAACTCATAGCCTCCTTACTATTTTTAATGAGATCGAAGGAGAGAAAAAAAAATGCTCTAAATGCGAGGAGATGAGTGTCATAGGTAGGAGAAAATAGTTCGAAGTGCGAGGAATATACTTAAGTATAATGCAAGGAACATGAGCAAGATAAAGACACTTGGGAGACGTCTCCTTAAGGAAAAAATTGTCAAGTTGCAAAGGAAAAATGGTATAAGGCTAAGCGATGATGAGAGTAGAGATGAAGGCTTATACAATGAGCTAAAAGAGTGGAATCCTACATCAAGCTCATAAGCGTGATTAGGGTATATGCAAATGTAGTTACATTTTGAACAACAAGGTGAAGTCAGTAAATAGTTTTGAATCCAAATAAAAATCTTGTCTCCAAGAAACAACAACATCAAGATCATATTCAGAAGAAAATATCTGAGGCAGGTCACTTTGGCAAAAACACATGCAACTTTGATATATTCTACAAAAGGTGTAATCAAGGCAGAGTCAACCTAAGAATATTCTTTAGTACCAAGGCCTGAGGGTTTATAACCAATAATATCAACCTCATAAGAAGAGAAAAAATTGAGAAGGGAGATAGAGTCTTTAGGAACAAAATCAATATCATAGGAGTTGAAAAACCTATAAGAAAAATCAAACTCATCAGGATTACTGACTTTCTATGTGATGGGAGAGTCCAAAGATCCAACAATACAAAAATAGGAGGATCAATCATTAGACCAATCAGACTCACTAAGTAAGTCAGTGTTGGAACTAGACACAATTGAGTCAAAATCCAAAAGAAGGCCAGATTGTATCAGGGACTCTAGGAAGAATTCATCAGAAGGAAGTAGATTATCAAAGATAAGACACATGTCTAGAGATTCAAATGGATAAACAATGTGGAGAGCGGGATCCACAGTCTATATAGGATGAATCACCTGGTCAACTATTGGGACCGAGTCTCGAGAAGGTAAACATGAACATAGAGGCTTCTTCTCAATAGAATTTGAAAATGAAGGATATGAGGAGACATAGCTCACCCATAGTGGGGTAGTGTCTATCGAGACACTAGGAATCAATAAATCAAAGACTTGGTCTCTAGTTGGGTTAGGAGAGGTATCAATAAAATCCAACTGATCGATAGTGACAATGTCTTCACTATGATTAAATTAAATCACATGAAATAACGTTGACACCAAAAATTGCATGGAATAGAAATAATCACATTCGAGGAGCATACTAAAGTCCAAGGTGTCCTTTGTCACCATGAAATCAAGTAAGACGGTTTTCCCACCCAAAGTAACATGTGTTTGAGTAATAATTCCAAAATTTGTACTAGTTCTTCTATGAAAATCCAGTAACTGACTAGCAGTCGACATAAGAATGGGATATCCCATGCCTCACCAAGCACGTGCAGATAAAATACTAACTTAGGCCCCTTCATCAACAATACAATGAGGAATCATGTAATGTCTGATTTTGACCTTTATCTTGAAATGTGCATCAAAGCGGAGGCACAACTCAGCTAGGTTATCCTGAACAAAGGAAGCCATCTGAGAGCTTGGTGGGGGTTCTTCCAGAGCGAGGTCAGTTTCCCCTTGTCCAGAAGGTTTTGAATGGGTAGTGAAGAAAATATGATTAGCAAATTATTCACTCTCTAAAGGAAGAGAAGGATTTTGATCAAAGATGGAATCGACTCAATCGCTTGATGGAAATCAATCTCTGAAGGGAGAGTGGGATTGATTGAATATTGCATTAGTCACTTGGTAAAGGTCACTATTCAAAGGGAGAGTGGGATCAACCAAATATTATATTGGTTCAACCACTTGATTAACCAAAGGTTGAGTAGGTTGTTGAGAAACTTTAGATTTTTCAGAAACGAGATGTCCTTGGAACCAAACTCTTGTACCTCTGCGATAGCAGGGAATTGATGAGTAAGGTGGCCTCTCTCACAAAGCCTATAAGGGAACTTGAGCTTGTGTCTCGAATGATTGGTTTTCTCAATGGTGTCAACATGACTAACAATGGATGACTATTTTCACCTAGCATGACCACCAAAGGTCGAGTTGATAGGTCCAACATGACCTGCAAAGGTTGGAAGGATTCCACTGGCATGACCCATAGAGGCTGAGTGGTTAGGATCAACATGCTTCATAGAGGTTGAGTGTGTTCCCCCAGCATGAGATGCAGAGGATGGGTGGTTTCTCCTAGCATGATCTAAAGAGGCTGGGTGATTGTGTCCAACATGACCTGTAGAGGTCAGATGACTAGATCTGACATGGCATGCAAAGGTTATATGAGTGACCCCAGCATGACTTGTAGAGGCTGGGTGTTTAGGATCAAATTGACTTGCGAAGGTTGAGGAAGGTCTCCTAGCATGACCTACATAGGTTGGGTAATGAGGATCAAATTGACTTGCATAGGTTGAGTTCATGGGTCCAAAATGACCTGTAGAGGTTGGAGGGGTGCCTCGAGCATGAAGTACAAAGGATGAGTGACTGGGTCCAACAATACTTACATAGGTTGGATGGGTTCCACTAGCATGACCTCTAGAGGTTGGGTGGTGGGGTTCAACTTGATCTACAGAGGTTGAACGAGTTCCTCCTTTCTTTTGAGTCTTCTTCCTATTGTTCCTTCTTTTACTCCTTTTAGACTGTCGGTTACTAGTATCATAAATTTCACCATATGAGGTAGAAGGAGGAGGAGAGGTTGCTACAGGTGAAGGGGGACCAATTTTTTGATGCCCTTGATATAAGGAATTTGCTTGTGAAGAATTAGGATAATTCGGTATAGTTAAAGTGGAAAACAACCAAACCAGTAGCCCTAGGATGAATCCATGCATATTCAAAGTGGACAGCAAAGGAACACCAACATTCCTAGTGAGGGGAAACATACAAGGGGCCCTTAGCATGATGGTCTCCTGGTTAATGTCCGTAGGGGTATTAACCATAGTTTAAAACAAGAAGACAAAGTATAAGGTCAACATGAAACCATCAGTATAAAGAAAAAAACACTAGAAAAACTACCTAAGTATCAAACCATGCAAACAGAGGTACCTTCCAAAGGAAAGTCTGTGATGATTAGGACCCTGAACTAACCGGTGAAGGTTAGAAAGTAGTTACTTGGCATATCGTGATGAGTTTTCTGGGTGAAAGCCTTGGAATCACCAAAACACCCTCCCAAATTATCAACCGAGGTTACCATCCAATTCTACCCTGCGAGTAATGGAAATAACCTTCCACTGCCACCCTTGTAAGAACCTAGAAGACAAGATATTAAGGCTAGCAAAATCATGAAGAAATCCTGGAGAAACAGTCATCAGTCTAGATGATGCACATGGGAAGGGTAGATAATCCTGAAACCTAAATAGTACTAAGAACCACACAATACCGGAATTAGGTCCTAAGTAAGTACCCAAATGTGCACCAAATCTGGTGTATGGTTTACTGGGAAGAGGAGGGGTATCTCCAACAACTCAGTATCGCATGACCCCATGCTTAACTCCTGTGTGAGATGAGATTTCCAGTGTCTTTCTCAATGATGTTGGATTTCCTAAAATATAGGCCACTATGTTTGAGTTTGAAGTTTTGGGCACTTAAGATATCCCTAACCCAAAACACTAGCCTAGACTAGTGTGTGTCGTCCCTAAAAACAAACGATTACTAATATATTTTAGATATTAAACATTCATTTTAAAGGGTTGTTGATTAATAAAAGGGTGGCAAAGGAGAAACCAATGGTGTTTTGACTCAAGGTCGAAACAATATGACTAAACAAAAGAGAACTTGAAATGCAAAAAACAAACCTACTTCTCTTACTTTTTCAAACTGAAAACTTGAAAGCCACGAAAGAAAAGATTCTTTTTATTTTTTCAAGAACAATGATATGCCATACAATTTGGACTAAAACCCTAATATATGTGCATATAAAGAAACTATATTTTATTTTTACTTTTCTTTTATCAATGAAAAATAAAAAAAACCTATTAACTAATGCATGCAAGCAATACAAACTACAACAAATAGACTACTACTCTGCACCCGTCAAACAGGACCTAAGGTGCCCAAAGACCGGATAGAAATTCACTTAGAAGGAAGGCTTACAAATATAAACAAGGAAACCACTTTAGAATGAAGAGACTAATCAATATGATTGACATAAACAAAGGTTAAGAATCCCCAAGAATAAATCTAGGCCTGCAAACAGAGGTTGCTGAACACCTTTTCCAACAAGGTCAAGCCTAATAAGGAGGTGGCAGGGAAGGAAACAAAACAAGATAAAGGAATTTAAAAAAGGCTTACAAGATAGATAAAGAGAACCTGAAATATATGACACTAAATCCCTAGAGTCATGCACATGTAGAGGACCCTAAAAGACCTCCCATATAGTCCTCAAACAACAAAAAAAACAACAAAAATATGAAAAAACATTGTTTCAGGGGAATTCGTCAGTTTATCTACTGTTGGGGTGTGAATGGATTGTAGGTTGATAGTGTACAGGGTCATGACTGCATATGAAAGTTGCAAGTGTGCAGTGCAAAGAGCACACATGGGTGGCATAAAACTCCAAAAAGATCAAAAAATGGCTTAGAAAGGAAAAATAGGTTTCCAATTAGACCTAAAGGTTTCTCCTAACTTGCAAGAAGGACCTGAAACCTTCAAAAACACTGGAATATATATAGAGAAACCCAAAACAAAGAAGGCTTTCCCCAGGGGAGTCGCCAGTTGTATTGTAGAGGAAAGTGTTCCTATGGCTGGGGGTTAAGAGGCCATCAACAGACTAGGGTTGAATGACAAACACATATAGCTCTGCAAATAAATATAAACAAGACGAAGAGATCAGATAGGTTCATACCTTAGTTAAATAAAGGTTTATCCAAGCATCCCTTCAATTGTCCTCTTGCTCCTCTTGCTCCAAGAGACCTGCAAAACAAACATAACCTTCTTGAAACCAAATAGACTATACGGAAGGAGATTATGTTCAATGAAACATTAAACCCTAATCTGATAAACAACATCATATAATCATAATTAGAGATTCAATATAAAATACACATTGATTGGAATAGGAATAGCATTGCATCTTTATTAATCATGGAAGAAGTACAAGGATTACCTTCTCCTCAAGCGAGGCACCTCATGAGACCTTGATCTAGTTCTTCTACTTCTCTTCTCCAAGGAACTCATCCTCCAAGCTTTGCAACACAAGGAGATGAAATATAGGGAAAATGTAGGGGGGATGAGAGTCCCAATTCTACCAGCATAACAATGCAAAGTTTTAAGTCCCCTCCATAGACCTCTCTCCCTTTCTTATATACTTTCTTGAAGGGTATGGGATGAATAGGGAGTAGTTACTACTTTCCAAATCAGTTCCAAAGCTTCACAAACCACCCCTAATTCAATATTTTTCATATTTGTATTATTTTTTACCACTACAGGAGGTAACCATGGGAACTATGAAGGAAAAGTCATGAATGCATAGTGTGAAATGCAAGTTTGCTTAAGAAAAGTCACAATTATATAAAAAAAGATCATTTTTAGGGTGATTCTGGGAATTTACATGCTTTTGAGTCTGCTGCAAAGTTGTTCCTTACTCAGAAACCTTTCCAAATGTCTAGATACGAGGTCAAACAAGGCTACAAAATTTGAGATATGGATTCTCCAATATAGGTGTTTTTTTAGTGACTTTTAGTAACTTTCATGAAGTGTTGTCATCAAAGTATTGACATGTGACAAAATCATGGGAAAATGGTCACAAGAAAATATGTGTCATTTTATGCTATAACAAGTGGGAATTCAAGTGAAATAGGGTTCTCTACATAATGTGGACATGGTGTTGGGCCATAGATTCTGAAATCAAGACCTCTACCTCATTGTTAGCTTTGTGCTTGTTACATATCATATGTATGGGGATATCCAAATATTATTATAAACCTTTCTTAAATAATATCTAGACGAAGAATGATTCTTTAGAGAAGACATTCCCAATAAATGATGAAGTATTTATTGTAGTAGTCCAATCTAATTCAAAGGGAGAAGGGAAGGTAACAACTAATGTAGAAGATCAAAACATACCTAAGAATATGGTTTATCTTTCAAAAACTCCATCTTCAAAAGATGATAATATTGTGGTAATATGTGCACCAAGGGAGGATATTGAAAGGCTATAGGTTCATGCTCTTTGACAATTAAGGTATTTTAGAGTAATACAAGTTTTTCCCAATTTTGATCTCCATTCCGATTTTCACTCAAAAATTTATTAATAGTGACTTGGGTCTTCAGTCTTTTGGGAAAATACAAGAAAAAAATCCCTAAATTTCATTGCGACTCATAGGGGGGAAATTATTATGGGTGGCCAAAGTACTAATATTAAATCTTCTTCAAGTTATCTTAGTAGTAAAAAAATATTGAAATAGAATTCAACCTATATTCCAAAGGGGCCTCCTTTGAATATTCTAAAACTTTGGTCGGGTCTCAAAAGATTTCAAGATGAGATCAAATTAAACTAAATAAGGGAAAATTGTTGACAAGGATAATGTTATGGGGCATTTAGGTGTTGATCTCTCTAAGGTTTTGTATCATCATGCTATTAGTAAGAAATCAAATATCCTAAATGCACATCAAAAGATAGTGGAGAGAAGTTATTCAAGGAAGGAAATGATAAATCTTAGGGGACCTTATAGAAATCCAACCCTACCAAAGGATGAAAAATGATTATGATGTCATTTAACATATGAGGGTTGGGAGTACCCACACCCTGCCAGAAAATTTCTCTACTTGTGACTTGTAGAGAAAGATAATCTAGATGGAAAGGGTTGTCGGAACAATAAGACTATTTTACTGTTGAAATCCTATAAAAAATGGTATTTTTTTTCTTTATATGTTGATGGCGTGTTGAGGGGTATTATCACTAATTGGAGTTCAAGTGTAAATTTGACAAATGAATTTTCAATAGTTTTGATTTTGCATACAAAATTCGAATCCAAGGATTTGGGTATTAATGTCTATATTCATAATGTATATGGGCTATATGATGATAGGAATAGGTGTTGGGAGAAATTATTTTTTCTAAATTTTATTAAACAAGACTATGTAGTGATTGGCGAGACTTGAACTTCACTTGGGATTTTGAAGTTTGGGGAAATCCAACAAGGGTTGGTAGATTAGGAGATTTATTTAGAAATAATTTTGAACACGAAATATTCATTTATGTTGAACCTATCAAGGTTACTTTAACTTGGAGGAATAATAGGCTTGAAAATGAAAGTGATTCGACATATTAATTATTATATGAAACAAATATTTGGAAAGGTTAATAGATCAAAATAATGGGCGAGTGGTGGCGGAGGCTCCAACCATTACCTAATATTTTTTTAGGTAGATTTTAGAAATTATATGTCTACCCATATTTTTAAATTCAATTCAAGTTGGATATAGGAGGATGACTTTTAGAATTTGGTTAAAATCTAGTGGAGGTGTGTTGTGGTTTCTTTCCATAGATGTGGATGAAACTAATCATGAGTAGGGTTCAAAAGATAAGGTGAAAATACCAAAAGGGATTCTTACCACCTAAGTTGTACTTAGTGGTTTTTATCAAGTGAGCCTGGTGAACCAGACAGGGTTAACTTGTTCGGACTTCAAAGGACCTTTGGAAGTACTTTTGGGAAGTGCTTGTTGTATCATATCACATGTTCATACCCCATGGGGGAATTGTAATAAATGTTCTACCATGATAGTGTCTTTAAAAGACTCGGTCTCTTAGAATTGATTTATCAATCCGATCAGCCCAGGGTGTTTTTTCCCTTGGTTATTATTGGTTGTTGAATAAACGACTGATAATTTCTGAGTTTTTCACTCCATACCTCCAAAGTTGGGGTGGTCGGCTTGGCATTTGTGCCTATTGAGGTTATTAGAGTCTATGTGTCAATGTGTAAGCATGCTAGACATCATTTTTGAGTCATATGAACATGTCTAAGTCGCCCTAGGTGTTTTTCAATTTTTTAGTTTTTTCATTGTTTTTTTTTATTAAATTTTAATTTTTCCAAAACTTAGGCTATTTTTTAATAGTTTAATTGGAAAAATTGAATCTGTAATAAAAGTGGGCCAAATAATCGGTTTCAGTCATGTAGGTGCTCATTTTCAAGCTAAGAGCACCATGTACACCCATGGACCCACTCTTTCCTAAGTTTTGTGTGATCTTCCATCACTAAGGTCAGAAAGCCCCAAAAGTCAATTATTGATTATTTTAATTAATAAATTGATGAATAATGGAGCAAATCCAAAATCAATAACTCAATGGATTCTCAACCGATTTGACTGAAATCAATCAGATCTGGAGCAGATTGACTGGATCTGACAAATCCTTGACCAAAGGAGGGGATCAAATCAGATCCAGAGTTGATCTACAGTGGTATTCATGGGGAATTGCGCCCTCCCTCTCTCCTCAACACGTTTTGGCTCTCCTGGATGCTCTATGGGCCGATGTGTCAGTGTATGGGTTGATGTGTGAGCCAGATCAGGCCCCCGGTTGACAAGTAGGCTCAGTTCAGCCTCAGTTCTGCATTGATGAACTATCCATCAGATGATTTCACTTGATTCCATGAGGAATTGCGCCCCCCTGGGCTAGATGGCCTGCAAATTGTATATATCCAGGAACAACCTCCTCTTCCAAGCTAGTTAGAACTGGGATTGAGGTGTTGTTGCTCTTGTACTGTATTGTTTTTTCATTCTGGAATAAAGAAGCTTTGGAGGCAAGATCTATGGTGTAATGCTCTTCATGTGTGGATGTTGATTGTCAAATGCTTATGAGGTATAATCTGCTTTTGTTTATCATTGCTTTGCTGGTTAATTGTTGGCCTTGAAGGAGAGAACTCCCTCCTGTTAGGGTAAGAGTTTATTCTAGTTTGATTTATGCTCTTATTGCTTCTTGTTCCAGATCTATTGGATTTTTATGTATTTTAAGTTTAATTGCATGCTTTCCAATCATCTCTTTCAGCAACACCTATGTTTTAACCATCTGTTTGTGCAAGGGTTTTCAAGTTGCAGGTGATCTCGCTGGTAGAAGAGGTTGAGCTGGTTTGAATCTTCTTCATCTTCAGTATCTTATGAATGACATAGTCCTCGGTGTTCCACCAAAGCAGAATCCAAAGCCCAACATTCCTAGGCTTCAGACACTCTTTCTCTCTCTTCCTCCTTTAAAAATTATTAAACTTTCCTCAAACTGTTACTTTAAGGTTTCTTTTTTAAATCTAATCTATCTCATCAAGAAAAGCATACATAGATATAATTATCAATATCCCTTCAAATTTCTAGATCTTAGTTTCATTGTGCACATAAAGTTCAAATTCAAGAGATCTAGCTAAATTGCCTTAGTTTCGCAAGTAGTTTATTGAAAAATTCATAGCTTGCTGTTAAGGTAGTTTCATTTGCTCTTCAATAATTTCAATATTCTGCAATATCAGTGATTTTAATTGGCTGCACAAACAGCAAGCCAATATCTCAAGGAAATCTTGCTTTCCTTGGTTCCTTTTTCGTCGATTTAGCTAGTTTAATTTCCTTAAATTTTTTGAGATAAAGTAGGATGACCCAAAGGTACTCTTAAAGTGATTTGGGGAATTTGTTATTATAATTCACTCGCTGTCATTTAACAGGTCTGACAGAGAAGAAAGGAATCTGCTCTCCAAAGTGGCTTTTGGAGCGCTCAGATCCCCCCTAAGGGTCTCTCTTTTGTCGCATAATTTGTAATTTTTTTTGTATAAACTATAATATCTTGGTTTCATCCTGTATAAGGAACAAGAAAGCTCTGTTTTATCAGTGCTTTGATATTGTAACCTCTGTAATAAAATCATCCTTTGAATAGGCTCTTTCGAGCCCATTCCCCATCCCCCCTGGGGGGATTCGCGTTGGTGCCATTTTCGTCATTCTTTGCTTATTTCCTTTTACTAGTATTGATCTGATTTGCAGGGTAGTATATTTGATCTTGTTGTTAATTCCATATTCCATATATTACTTTCAAAAGTAATCATAATACGTACCCCACGATTTCCCGAGTGACCCGAAAGGGGAAAGAGATTCGTGGTAGGATTAATCAGAAAACAAATTTTGTATAGTTGTTTTATGTTTTCTATCATTTGTTTATCAACAGCTTTAAAATTAACCCCTCCTCGATTCCCCGATTTAGATCCACTTGGATCGAAAGAGGTTCTTGGAGGCTTTTCTTTTAAACAAGAACACATCTCTTAAAACTTAATTAAATTTGCAAGACTCCAGTGTGTATGCTCTGTACTTGGATGCGGTTCGTCTGATCAGTCAAGCTGTATCAAAAGCACTTGGGTGACTAGCATAATTACGACTCACCCTCCCCAATTAATAAACCATCAGGTGAAAATCCAACACCTCGATCAAACCTTTATGGTGGAAAAATACCCAAAGGAAGCGGGAACCTACTAAAAAGTGACCTCAGGGCGCCGATCTCTGTCACACCCTAATGGGTGCGTTATGAACATAGCCCCAGAGACTCCATTTCAGCCCACATATTCCTTGCGGGTAGCCGTATAGGCTTTGTTTTGGAAATACTCCAAGTACTCTCGGGTATATCTGGAGTCCCCCTTTTAGCCTAATTTAATCAATCCATACTTCAATTTTAACTTAAAACATACCAAGATGCAATCGCAAAACATTCACTCCAAGCACATGAAAGCACATTGATCTCTTTGATTTGACTCCATTATTAAGGCACTGGTCATTTTTGCTTCATATATATATTGTTTATCAGCTTTGTGCTTTCGTGTGTTATTTTCGTATCTTGTCATCTTCAATTGTTTATAGTTAAAATATTCGAACTCCTAAGTAACTGATTCAGTTTAACATCACCACACTAAGTAATCATCCTTAGTAACTTAATAGGGTCTACCCCCCTTGGCTCCTTTAGGAGTTGAGCCTAAACGAAGGAGTCAAGAACAAGGTGACAGCCTTGACTCGCGACTTGCCCCCAAGGACACACCGAGTGACTTGAATATTTCTGCCATGTGATCCAGGTGTGTGAAAAGGCGGCAACACTTTTTGGCGCCGTTGCCGGGGATAAATATTTTTGTTCCTGGGTACGACTTTTGTTTTCTTTCTTTTTGTTTTTGCTTTGTTTGATGAATGCTTAGAGTAGATCTTTAATTTTCATCTCGCGACTCCACTGACCTTTTTCCAGTTTTATTTTTACAAAGAAAAGCAAAAAAATAATTTTTGTGAAAAGATTTATAAATGCTTATTTTTCTTTTTCAAATGGCGACTCCATTGAAGGGATAAAACCCTGTTATCTCATAAACTTGTGAAGTTTTGTTGTGTGTAGATGAGCCCATGCAACATGTTAAAACCTTTAAAGCTCATCACTTGATAGCTCCACCTTGTCAGTACAAGGTTTAATCATTATATCAAATGGATACTATTTTGGATGAATTAAAGGAGAAATATGGTGCCTAGTTAGCCTTAAGGTTTCAACCTATCAATTTCTCAAACATCCCAGGTTTTCCTAACTGTTGTGATGGTTCGGCGGATGTGTATAACTGGCTTCCAACTTTTTATGGAGATTATGGTGACTTAGCCATCTGGCATGTCAAATCTTTCCTTCAGTTGATTGTTGACTTCAATATTTTCCATGAAGACAATATGATGCAAATGTTTGCTAGTACTTTTGGGGGTGAGGCTTGTTATTGGTTCTATCAAGGCCTTCCTGATAAATGTATAACTTCTTTTCCAAGCTTCCTTTGGATGTTTTTAGAGCAGTGGCATGATGGTAGGGGTAGTACAAATGTTTTAAAAAGGCTCCTTGAAAAGATCTGTACCTTCTACCTATCTGGGACAGAGTATCACACGGAAACATATGATGGACCTTTTTCCATGATACAAAGTATTGAAGACTTGGGATCACTTCTTGAACATTTAAGTAAAGAAGAAGTCCATGGTACTCCCATAAAAAAGCATCCTAGAGGTTATTTAAGAAATGAAGAAATCAAGCGTCTTCTTAAAGAAAATGAGGTATCTCCCAATACACACCAAGATTCCGAGGAAGGGAAAATCCAAGATGATCATATTGAAGAGCTCCAGGAGGAGCCCATGATGGAACACATTGTTAAAGACTCTTCTCATGTCACCATAGCTGAAGACATTGAAGATTTGGTGTATTCTCAAGTGTGTTGCAATGCTGATACCTTTCCAGAAATCCCTCTAGAGAAATCCACTGAGCAACACATACCAAGTGATCCCATTGAATATGTCAAAAAAATTTCCTTGATTGAAGATAATATTGAAGATCCTCTTCATGATATCATAACAGAATCCTATAAAGAAACCTATGATAAGATCACTACAGTGTGTGGTGACACTAGACCTTGTTCTCCTCATGTTGATGAAGGTTTGGAAAGTTTGTTGCCTTGTAACATTTTATCTGAAGAATATTGTTATGAATACAAGGAAGACATGGACAGGCAGGAGCATGATGCCATGGATGAAGAGTCCCCCACATATGACATGGATGGGAGTGATGATTATTGGAATTTCATAGATAATCCAACTTGTGAAATTTTTATTGAGAATCCCATCCATGATATGTCCAACAATGGGAGTGTTTATTCAAAAAATTGTGGAAGTCCAATCTACGATACATCCATAGAGGGAAGCACAGATCTGGATGCCTGGGAAAACCTTAGTATGGAAGAGGAGCATTCAGAATTTTCATGTGATCATTCAAAATCATACCATGTAGAGCCGCACAAGGATATCAGCAATGAAGACATTGAGAAACAGTATTGTGAAAAGTCAGATGTAATGCAGTCAATGGAATATCAGTCTCAGCCATCTTTTTCACATATAGAGGTTCCTTATGATTTGGAGCTACTTGGGGCTTGTGCAACAAGTTATCATTTGATAAGCCCCGATGATCAGTATGATGGTGTAATTAGTCTACCTCATCATTCTGATCGGTATATCAGTCCTATCCAGTCATGGATAGAAGCAGCCTGCATGAGCACTTACCAGTTTGGGAGGAAGTTTGATGACATTATTCATGCCTATGATTTACCATCCATCCTGCCCATTCTAAATCATCGCGCATGTTTGCATTTTCTGAATAAAGTATCCTTACTTTGGCTGGTAACCAAAGACAAGGAATTTTTTTTTTATGTCAATAAAATACTTAGGTGGTTACATTGGATTTCTGATTACACTTAACCCTTTTTATATCATGCTTAGAGTAGGAAAATAAGCTCTTTGAAAGAGAGCATTTACTTTCTGCATTTCTATTTTTAGCTATAATAAAACTTTGCTTCTTTTAGTTAGTTACATCTATTTTGTTTAAATAAATCAGCTTAATGGTTCATTTGGCCTTTCATAAAACTTGTGCTATTGAGGTTTTTCTTGTCAAGTTGAGATGTTTTTGCAGGGTATATAAACCATAGATTCTGGTGTTCTCGTATCCTCTCCTTGCCTTAAAGACCAGATCGAGCACACGTCCCACAATTGGAGCAAGAATGTTACCACCTAAGTTGTACTTAGTGGTTTTTATCAAGTGATCCTGGTGAACCGGACATGGTTAACTTGTTCGGACTTCAAAGGACCTTTGGAAGTACTTCTGGGAAGTGCTTGTTGTATCATATCACATGTTCATACCCCATGGGGGATTTGTAATAAATGTTCTAGCATGATAGTGTCTGTAAAAGACTCGGTCTCTTAGACTTCATTTGTCAATCCGATCAGCCCAGGGTGTTTTTTCCCTTGGTTATTATTGGTTGTTGAATAAACGACTGATAATTTCTGAGTTTTTCACTCCATACCTTCAAAGTTGGGGTGGTCGGCTTGGCATTTGGGCCTATTGAGGTTATTAGAGTCTATGTGTCAATGTGTAAGCATGCTAGACACCATTTTTGAGTCATATGAACATGTCTAAGTCCCCCTAGGTGTTTTTCAATTTTTCAATTTTTTAGGTTTTTCAGTGTTTTTTATTAAATTTTAATTTTTCCAAAACTTAGGCTATTTTTTAATAGTTTAATTGGAAAAACTGAGTCTGTAATAAAAGTGGGCCAAATAATCGGTTTCAGTCATGTAGGTGCTCATTTTCAAGCTAAGAGCACCATGTAAACCCATGGACCCACTCTTTCCTAATTTTTGTGTGATCTTCCATCACTCAGGTCAGAAAGCCCCAAAAATCAATTATTGATTATTTTAATTAATAAATTGATGAATAATGGAGCAAATCCAAAATCAATCACTCAATGGATTCTCAACCGATTTGACTGAAATCAATCAGATCTGGAGCAGATTGACTGGATCTGACAAATCCTTGACCAAAGGAGGGGATCAAATCAGATCCAGAGTTGATCTATAGTGGTATTCATGGGGAATTGCGCCCTCCCTCTCTCCTCAACATGTTTTGGCTCTCTTGGATGCTCTGTGGGCTGATGTGTCAGTCTATGGGTTGATGTGTCAGCCAGATCAGGCCCACGGTTGACAAGTAGGCTCAGTTCAGCCTCAGTTCTGCATTGATGAACTATCCATTAGATGATTTCACTTGATTCCATGAGGAATTGCGCCCCCCCTGGGCTAGATGGCCTGCAAATTGTATATATCCAGGCATAGCCTCCTCTTCCAAGCTAGTTAGAACTGGGATTGAGGTGCTGTTGCTCTTGTACTGTATTGTTTTTTCATTCTGGAATAAAGAAGCTTTGGAGGCAAGATCTATGGTGTAATGATCTTCATGTGTGGATGTTGATTGTCAAATGCTTATGAGGTATAATCTGCTTTTGTTTATCATTGCTTTGCTGGTTAATTGTTGGCCTTGAAGGAGAGAGCTCCCTCCTGTTAGGGTAAGAGTTTATTCTACTTTTATTTATGCTCTTACTGCTGCTTGTTCCATATCTATTGGATTTGTATGTATTTTAAGTTTAATTGCATGCTTTCCAATCATCTCTTTCGGCAGCACCTATGTTTTAACCATCTGTTTGTGCAAGGATTTTTAAGTTGCGGGTGATATCGCTGGTAGAAGAGGTTGAGCTGGTTTGAATCTTCCTCATCTTCAGTATCTTATGAATGAAATAGTCCCTCGGTGTTCCACCAAAGCAGAATCCAAAGCCCAACATTCCCAGGCTTCAAACACTCTTTCTCTCTCTTCCTCCTTTAAAAATTATTAAACTTTCCTCAAACTGTTACTTTAAGGTTTCTTTTTTAAATCTGATCTATCTCATCAAGAAAAACATACGTAGATCTAATTATCAAGATCCCTTCAAATTTCTAGATCTTAGTTTCATTGTGCACATAAAGTTCAAATTTAAGAGATCTAGCTAAATTGCCTTAGTTTCGCAAGTAGTTTATTGAAAAATTCATAGCTTGTTGTTAAGGTAGTTTCATTTGCTGTTCAATAATTTCAATATTCTGAAATATCAGTGCTTTTAATTGGCTGCACAAACAGCAAGCCAAGATCCCAAGGAAAGCTTGCTTTCCTTGGTTCCTTTTTCGTCAGTTTAGCTAGTTTAATTTCATTAATTTTTTGAGCTAAAGTAGGCTGACCCAAAGGTACTCTTAAAGTGCTTTGAGGAATTTGTTATTCTAATTCTCTCGCTTTCATTTATCAGGTCTGATATAGAAGAAAGGAATCTTCTCTCCAAAGTGGCTTTTGGAGCGCTCAAATCCCCTAGGGGTCTCTCTTTTTTCACATAATTTGTAATTTTTTTTGTATAAACTGTAATATCTTGGTTTCAGCCTGTATAAGGACCAATAAAGCTCTATTTTATCAGTGCTTTGATATTGTAACCTCTGTAATAAAATCATCCTTTGAATAGGCTCTTTCGAGCCAATTCCCCATCCCCCCTGGGGGGATTCGCGTCGGTGCCATTTTCATCGTTCTCTGCTTATTTCCTTTTACTAATATTGATCTGATTTGTAGGGTAGTATATTTGATCTTGTTTTTAATTCCATATTCCATATCTTACTTTCAAAAGTAATCATAATACTTACCCTACAATTTCCCGAGTGACCCGAAAGGGGAAAGAGATTCGTGGTAGGATTAATCAGAAAACCAGTTTTGTATAGTTGTTTTATGTTTTATATCATTTGTTTATCAGTAGCTTTAAAATTAACCCCTCCTCGATTCCCCGATTGAGATCCACTTGGATCGAAAGAGGTTCTTGGAGGCTTTTGTTTTAAACAAGAACACATCTCTTAAAACTTATTAAAATTTACAAGACTCCAGTGTGTATGCTCTGCACTTGGCTGCGGTTCATCCGATCAGTCAAGCTATATCAAAAGCACTTGGGTGACTAGCATAATTAGGACTCACCCTCCCCAATTAACAAACCATCAAGTGAAAATCCAACACCTCGATCAAACCTTTACGGTGGCAAAATACCCAAAGGAAGCGGGAACCTACTGAAAAGTGACCTCAGGGCGCCGATCTCTGTCACACCCTAATCGCTACATTATGAACATAGCCCAAGAGACTCCATTTCAGCCCACATATTCCTTCCGGGTAGCCGTATAGGTTTTGTTTTGGACATACTCCAAGTACTCTCGGGTATATCTGGAGTCCCCCTTGTAGCCTAATTTAATCAATCCATACTTCAATTTTAACTTAAAACATACCAAGATGCAATTGCAAAACATTCACTCCAAGCACATGCAAGCACACTTATCTCTTTGATTTGACTCCATTATTAAGGCACTGGTCATTTTTGCTTCATATATATATTGTTTATCAGCTTTGTGCTTTCGTGTGTTATTTTCGTATCTTGTCACCTTCAATTGTTTATAGTTAAAATATTTGAACTCCTAAGTAACTGATTCAGTTTAACATCACCACACTAAGTAATCATCCTTAGTAACTTAATAGGGTCTACCCCCCTTGGCTCCGTTAGGATTTGAGCCTAAATGTAGGAGTCAAGAACAAGGTGACAGCCTTGACTCGAGACTTGCCCCCAAGGACACACCGAGTGGCTTGAAGATTTCTGCCATGTGATCCAGGTGTGTGAAAAGACGGCAACAGGGATTATGAAGGTAAACACAGGATTCTAGTGAATGTTCATTTTACTAAGTGTATGAATAATATAAATTCCTAATTGATGAAATCGGTAGTTGAAAAACATAAATCCAAAGATAGTGATTTAAAATATATTGAGGAAGAAATTAGAAAGATGCATCAAAATAATATTTTGGGGGTCTTCAATGAAGCAGAAAAAATAAAATTAAATGAGGTGGAATGCAAAGTGATGGAATATACTAATAGATAGAGATGTTACATGGACTTGAGTATAAGTTCTATCTAACTTGGAAATGGTGATGAAAACAGTATTTTTTTTACCATTTCAGAAATCAGAGGAAAAATAAGAATAATATATGGGAAATTAATGATGACGAAGGGATAATGGGTAATAATTCATGAGGATATTATTGGAGTAGGGGATAGTAATTTTCAAAATATTTACGAGGATCCCAACCAAGTGAATATTTATGAAATTTTCAACTCAGTTACTAACTTTCTTAAATTTATGTCTGAAGAACCAAATGAGGTATTATGAAAAGAAGTGTCGAGGGACAAGTTAAGGGTTGTACCACACACATGATTGAGTTTTTTCTTGTTTTTTATGAGCTGATTGAGGAGGAATTGTAAAAATAATAGAGGAAGTGAAAAAATATTGAAGAATGCCTTGTGCTTCAATTAACACTCATTCTAAATAAGGAAGAACATGATTCTTTTGATGGCTTCAAGCTCATATCACTTTGAAACTATAGCAAAAAATCATGGTGAAAGTGTTAGTTCTAATATTCAAGGGTGTGTTATCAAGGGTGATATCATTATATCAATTTAATTTCCTATAAGTTGGAAAAGTGCATGATGTCATTTGTATTGCACTTGAGGTATCAATTTATTGTAAAATGAAAGGAGTTAGTGATGGTTATAAAGTTGGATGTATAGAATTCCTATGACATAACTGATTGGTTGTATTTAATATTAACTTTTATTCAGGTAAGGTTTAATCTTTCCTTGGTTGATTGGATTATGGGATGTGTGACAGATGAGAAATTTGCTTTGTTTAGAAATGGGTTAGCTTTAACAAATGTCAATCCACGGACAGTATTAAGGAAATATTTTCCACTACCTTTATTGTTTATATTGGTAGCTAAATGGCTTAGTTGGGTTATTGTGAATGAAAAAATGAGTAGAATTAATCTAAAGGATAAAAAATGGATTTGTTCTACTAAGCTATCTCTTATTCATGGATGGTATTCTAAATATTTAAAATGTATTTGATAAGGAAGCTATAAATATCCAATAGATTATAAATATCTTATATAATGTCATTTGTATGGAGGTAAATGCACATAAATATTCTATTAATTTTAATGTGTTGGGAAACGACATTGCTTAGTGATTAGCTAGATTGTTTCCATATAAAATCATAGTTTTCAATAAGGAATAATGTATTGGAGATTCATACTTAATCCATATGGTTATGGTAAAACAAATTGCAATTGGATAATAGACAAGACTAAGGGAATCATTATATATCGGTGCAATATATGGTTTTAAATGGATGGAAGACCCACATTGGTTAAGTTCATTCTGGAAGATATCCCCATGTATTTGTATTCACTTGAATTCATTTTGAATGGATTACTTGAAACATTTAGGGAAACATGTTTAAATTTATTATGGGGAGGGAGGCATGATTTACAAGAAATCCGTCTAACTAATTTGTTGTTGGATATTGTTAAACCAAATGATAAGGGAGGGTAGGGTCCAAATCACATATATATGTTGGGGAAACCATTTTATAAAAAAAAATGTTTTGAATTTTTTCAATCAATAAAGAGGGAATGATATCCCACTCATTTGGTTCCTTGTTTTTTTGTGCCAAGGAAAAATAAATAGACATCTTTTTAGACAAGTTTCAATGCTCAAAAAATGTTATTATCAAAGTAAAATCTATACTTAGTTTGATGATAAAATTGATATCCATCTCTAAAGCAATGAAATTTTTTCCCATTCACTTATAAATTTAGATGGTAGTCAAACACATATATTAGGAATGCATGGTTTGATTGTGCATTTGTATTTTTGGGTCCAATAGATAAGATTTGGTTGTAAGAAACTACCTTGAACTACATAGAACATAAACAAAAAACTATCTAATTATCTAGTATGAGAATATTGAAATTTTATATGGAATAAATGTCTTTGTATAGTTGTTATTTGTTGTAGGTAAACACCAATGCATGGATATGGTTGTGTCTTTCAAAAAGCATCCAAATACAGTACAAGTTGAAGAGGGATTTATTGGCATAGTTTACATATATATCATACCAAAAAATTGGTCAAAGAAATCTCTTGTATCAATGAATTAACATGACACAATAATAAAGACACTATTTAAATGCCTAAGAAATAGATACAAGGAGCCCGCAATTTATTAAAGATGGAAATGTGGCTAGACTAATAAGATAGAATTTGTTGTGGAATGTGAGTTTATGGAAACTATTCCCACTATTGAACAAATCAATGAATAATATTTCCCAATCAATTCTAAACAACAAATTGTGTATTAATTTCTAAACTCCATGGTTCCATAAAAATGTGGGAATTCAATTCCAATGTTGTGGGTGATTGCAAAATGGGAAAACCAGCATGTGATAGGATTTGAATATTTATATGAATATTATTATAATGGGGATATATGTACTCCCAATATGATTATGATGCATCTTTAATCACTAACACTCTTTTATTAATTTATTTTACTCATGAATAATCTTATGGTGGATAGGATCAATGGATTCTAATTCTTTGATCTTCAAGAAAAAATATCGTCACTTTGATCTCTCTTCTTTCTCTATTACCCTTATTATTCCCAATCTTCAAATTTCTCTTGTTTGTGGTTGGTTCCCTTCATCATGTAAGAATTATAATTAATATATATGGCCTAGAATTACAACCATGAAGGTGGTTATTTCACCTTCTGGACTTTTGTCTTCTAGTTAATTATTGACTTCAAACTTCACCAAAATTTAATTTGCAAGTATATTCTAGATCCATTTTGTATAATTTGATACCTAAAGAAATTATTTTTAATGGATTTATTGACCATAAGAATATATTTCTTGGATCAATCATGCACTATAAAAGGAATCCCAGAAAGAGCATAAATAATGTATCAATTTAGTGGAAGGATTTCATTCTATCATTTCCCATTTTTTGAAATGGTTTGACAATTAGGATTGTCAATGGGAATAAGGTAATATTGGGAGAAGATTCAATCCTAGTTTATGGGATTTCAATTATATTACCTCCACAAGACATAGGATAATTTTAAAGTCAAGATTTTTTCTAAAGGAGAGATAAGTGGAACTTAATGATGGTAGATTTAAGAAAGGGTCACCTTAGAATAAATTATGGGGATGACACTTTGGAATGGTATTACTACAAGTAGAAGGTATTTAATTTGATAGAATTGGATAAAAGGTATTCGTTTTATATGATAAACAAGATTAGTATTGGTGGTGGTAAATGATATGGAAATAAAATCTCCAAAAAAGGATAAGGTTTTCTTATGGTTGGTACTTAAAAGTAAGGTTTTAATGAGGGATATAATTAAAAAACAATGGGTAAAATGTGTTCAAGTCTCTATTAACCTTGTAGGTAAGTAAAGGAGTATATTAATCATTTAATGAATCAGTTTCATTATGTTGTTCATCATAGATGGATGTAGAGAATCTTTCTAAAATTTCAAATGTATGGAATGGAATTCATATTGAGCAATGTTTGGAAAAGTGGTTTAGAATGGAGTTAAATTTTTTTAGAACATTTCTATGCCTAGTAACTTGGGGAAAATGGATATAAAAAAATGATAATTTAGTTAATGTCATCCGAAAAAAAAACATTTTGAGTGTACTCAAATGTGTGGGATATTTCTAGGCCATAAGATGGCGTTGATGTATAGATTCCCAAGAAACTTTGGGAAACTTTTGTTTGAAAAATCATATCCATGGGGATTTTTTGATGGGTCTAAGATGGCATAAATAATTTATGTATTGGTGGAGGAATTTTATTATTTTCAAAAGGACGTCATTTTAAATTCAAAGTTGGTTTGAGTTGAAGGACGAAAATTTAGAAAAATCTCTTATCTTTAAGATGCATTTTAAAATTTAAAATTGAGAACAAGACTGAAAGAATATAGGTTTTTTGAGATTCATTGGTTGAAATAAATTGGATGAGAGGAGTTATACTAATTTGAAATTTTCCTATCAAACCTCTAGAGTATCATCTGAAGGAAGTTACAAATATTTTTCAGAGTATTTCATTCACACATATATATAATGAATGGAACATTGTTGTAGAAGGAATCTCAAATGTGGCTTAGAGAGTGGTTAAAGGAGTTATACAAATAAACGTATCATTTGATGGTGTCGTCTCCATTTATTCTCATCTTTTATCTTGAAGTCATTTTATAAAGATATTTAATATGAGGATATTTGCAATTCCTTAGGTATTTATTTGGATTACTTTGAATGTTACACTTTTTTATATCACTCTATAAATTATAGGATACTAGACATAACATACTACTAGGTTAGATATGTGGGATCCTTTTTAATAAGGAAAAATATTTATAGAAATACTATATTTTTTTGTCTCTTATTACATAATATCGAAGATACATGTACCTATTATATTGTTACCATTAAAAAATTTTATTCCCACCATAAGAATGCAATTATCAATTCATATATGAATGGAAGTTACAATTTTGTTTCTCTTGAGAGAGAAAAACAACATTATTATTATTATTATGGGAGAACTTTCTTAGGGAAGAGACGCTACAATTTGCTTTATAATAAGTCATACTAATAGTAAATACTTACAATTGTAAATATAAACATATTATATCAGTTTCCATATGCATGCTTGTGTTTACAATAGCTAACACTTCTAGCACATAGATTTTGAAGATTCCTTTCCTTAAGCCCCTCTTCTCTTTTTCTCAATAACTCCCTTATTTTTTATTATTCAATTGATTATCCAACAACTAACTATAATTCAATCCTTGAATTATCTACCCCAAATTTAATTTGAATAATCCTTATTATAGAATTCCTACAAGAGTTAGTTATGAGATGATTCATGTTCCTACATTCTTTATTGACAACAATGCTTCAATTTCTTTGTAACCTTGACCAATGTACAATCAATAAGCTCCCAATACCAATATACAATCAACAATATCCCAATAATTATTGACAAATTGAAAACCATCTTGGTGACACTTGTATCCTCTTGGTATATATCCATTAAAAAGGATTACCACAATCCACTAATACTAAGCATAAACTCAATTGACCAACAAATTGAACTTCCCTAATTTTGAAAGCATGCATGTAGTAGTTGAGTATATAAGTCTAGTTGGTGATAGATTAGTTGATCTTGTTCATAGTCAATATTTTAAGGTTAATTCCCTTTTAGTTATATTTTCCTAGTCAACATCTCTTATAAAAATTTCACCTAGTCATTCCTTACACCAATATGGATTTTGGATTAACCACCCCCATGTGTGTGCACATGTTGACTATTACTCTCTTTATTTTCTATTCACTAGTGCTAGAATAATTGGAAATGGCACAAGAATTGGTTTTTAATGATGCATCATCTAAGTTCCAAATGAAATCATTACCTTTAAAATTTAGGTAGATATTGAATTTATGATTAAAAGTAATCTATAAAATATTGTCCTAGAGTGGAATGATTTTCATGAATTTAGGAACTGAACTATGAAACTATAATTTTTAAATGCACAGAATGTTAAGTAGCTTGAAATTTGAAGTATGCATGTTGCAAATCCAACGTTTTATTAGGAATGATGGGGAGATATAGGAAATTCGGAGGTTGGACACTCATTCCTAGGGAAATTCCAATAAATGTGTATATTCCACCCATCCTAGGTACAACCATTAAGATCCCATTAACCACCTATATGTAAAGGAATGAACATTAGAATTTGATCATGCTAGAAACCTAATTCTTTGGATTATGAAATATTGAAAAAATATGATGATTCATGAGGAATCCAAGAGACAACTTGGAAGATGAAACCAAACATCACATAAAGCTATATTTATATTATACCATTCTTAATGAAATTGTGCAATTGAATCCTATTTATGTTTTCATTTTATTTGTCCTTTATTATCTCCATTTTTAGTTATAACAACGGTATTAGAGTCATTATAAGACCTATGGTATGTGCTATTCCGATCATTGTTTTCTTTTCTATTTTGATTCCCTGGTTTTACATGACATACGAAATCTCTTGAGTATGTTTTTGCTTTGAAAATTCACCATATATTCCCTCCATATCCATGTGCACCCCATCACTCCTATCTTCCATGACCTTTCCTCTCTACCATGGATGAAGATATTTTTAGTAGATACCTTTCCTTTTTGTCGTTCCCTCTTCTTCCTCTTCATCCTCCAAATGCCTAATTCCCATATGAGCAAGAATATCATCCACCATTGTAGCCTAAATAGTCTAAAATTTAGGTCTTTGAATGTATCTCAACATTCGATCAAGACTCCCTTAACTACACCACTCACCTAGTGTTGTAGGATACAAGAAGGGAATATGAAAATTCCTATGGAATACCAACCAAATCATCAAATCTTAGAAGATAATTGTAGAGCTAGACATTTTTCAAACTCTAGAATATGATTCTCATTCAATTGATTTCCAAGGATCGGGTTAAACCTACTATTTATGTTTTAGTTGAATTAATTCATTGATTAAATCATCTTCTCATCAACTTCCATTAAATTGACTGCATCTCAATTTCTTTTCATTTTTTTTTTTGAGGGTAGAATATGTTAAGGGTTTTGCAAAGTATTTGTTTCAAATATATATGCAAAGTCACAAGTTTAAGTCACTTAGGGATTACCAAAAAGATATAAAAGATGCACCTTTAATACTTTAAGGAAAATTTCTTGTATTTTTGTAGAATTGAAGCCAAAATCTTGAGATACAAATGCTTAGAGACTATAAGTAATGGAACCAACTATTTGTATGTTAATTGTGATTGAGATTGAGGAGTGCATGATTATTTATAAGAGAACCTCCTTGACAACCTGTTACTGATTTGTTTGAAAAAAAAAGACATGCTTAGACTAAATTAGTGGGTGTTCTAGATAATAGTTGTTGCTACAACTTCCATGAACTTATCATGTTTTCCAAAGTACTAGGTTGATCTAGTTAAAGAATTGAATTGTATAGGTTTCTAAAGTAAATACAAATAACTATTTGATAAATTATGGGCTCTCTATTATAAAATTTGCTGATTAAATTAGGATCGATAATTTTGAATTCTTGGTTAATAATGAGTTGTGGTCCATCATTGAATGGAGTATACACATTTATAACAACAAAGCATTGGATTAAGCTACTAATAGGCTTGACAAAGAAAAAAATGTTATATTAGCAATGGTATAGAGCAATGAGCATGACCCCAATTATAGTGCTACAACATTCAGAGTTGAGTAAGGCTCGTTCAATTGTGATATGTTGGTTAGAGAGGTATTAAATACTCATAAAGGAACTTTGGAGTGAATATAAAGAGACTTAAATGGTTTTTCAATGTAAGGAATTAATTTTTTGAATTTCAATTCATTAGAGTCATCATCAAAATATGACTTGCAAAGAGTGATTTTGTAATTTACCTTTATTCTTGGTACTTGTAAAAGTTATTTTTGTGGGTGTCAAATCAACCTAAGTTGAATTGTATTTGTATTCAGGTGAATTCTTGGCAGAACTAACACACTTCATCTTTTGTATCCAGAAAATATAATTTTGAGTCTTAATTTTAAAGGATGGAGTTGTAAGTCTCCCTTTGAGTTTTGAGTCATTATTTCAAATGGTTCAGATTGAAATATTATTAGGGTTATTAAGCACTTTAATAATTCCTATTGTTGATGATACAATCACGATCGATAAAGAATTTCTCCAATCTACGCTAACATGGAGAAGGTCCACTTTCGTAGATCGTGACGATACAATCACGATCTACGAAAGTGGACCTTCTCCAAACTCAATTAGAGCTCTAACATGATGAAATACATTGGCATTATGAACTAGTTCTTGTTTAGAACAACCCTCTCTTTGAATTTGATAATGATTCCTATGAACTATCAACACTTGATCAACTTAGTGAAACAACAACATATGCAAAAGACAAATACCATAATGAACATGTTTGGCAAAATATTCCCAATCCCATAATCATACTTTTGGAATAACTCAAGAACAACAAAAAACAAACATATATCATATACGAGGAGGAAATGAACTATCAAATTCTAAATTTTTCCAAGATAACCCAGTATTAAAGTTTTGGATTCCTTCAAGATGATGCATCTTCACATGTTCTAATACAACATCAATTCCAACATTGTGACCCAATTGGCCACATGGACAATCAATATTTTGGTCTCTATCCTTTTCAACATTGCTGGAAGCAGAATCATTCTTCAAATAGATGTTGAAAACTAAAGTAACCTGCAAGGATAAATATTCACTATAGGTGGACGAAGCCTCTACTTCCTTGATGATGAAAACTAGAGGATCTATAATCAATACCATCTTCTCCATTATTTGTGTATAGCATTTCTCGATGGCAAGTGTAGAATAGCCTCATAGACCTCCACATCAGAGCGCTATTGGTTCAAACTTCCTAATTGCAATTTCATCCTCAAATTGGAGGGACTCTTAGATGAGTCTAATTGAAGTACATGTTGGGAATCCAAGTTAACTTCAATGGTGTTGATGATTTCTTGGAATGCCAACTCTTGCGTCGTTTCTCCTTTCTTCTTGGTGAAGAGTTGTTTCTTGTTTCTATGACCTTTTGTTGATGGTCTGCGGTATAGAAACCCTTCACTTCTTCATGTTTTTCTTGCTTCTCATTATGATCGGTGTCAGAAGGAAGTATCGTTGCATACTTCTCCATTATTTGCAATGTGTTACACGGAATTTTCCTTAGTATGTAACTTCATGTTGGCTCAAGGATCCTTGAGCCTTCATGCAAGAATAAGCTATAAATCTCCCGAATACAAAAATTTTGCCCATCTAGAGATTGAGTCCATCTGGTGCAATTCTCATCTAGAGATTGAGTCCATCTGGTGCAATTCTCATCGGTCCATGGTGATCTCAAACTATGCGATTTCACGGCCTTCACGATTTCATAGCCTGCATGATTTGGGCTAGCGATCTACACCAGCAACTCCCTCTGCGATCTAAGCCACACGTGATCTTTCATCTGCGATATGAGCCACATCTGTGATCTGAGCCACATATCAGCCATATCTTCGACATGATTGCTGGTGACTCCCTCAACAAGAAGGCATCTATGATCCACTTCATTTCTGCAATCCATTTCGTTTTGGGCCAGAGATCTATGCAGATCTGAGCCTGCGATCAACGCAGATCAAACCAGCGATCTATGCAGAGCTGAGCCTGCAATCTCTACATTCTCTATCGAATCTACATCAGTGATCTCCTCATTAAGTCTTCCATATCTCATTTGATCTCCTTCAATCCTGAAAATTCATAAGCGTGCGATTCATAAGCCTGCAATTTCAATTTTATAAATTAATAAGACTCCATCATTATTATTAATTTTTAAACATTATTTCACCTTTTTATTAAAAAAAAGGATTTTTGTTAGTGTAAAAAGTGAACTTATACTTCATCATTATTATTAATTTATAAACTTTATTTCACCTTTTTATTAAAAAAAAAGATTTTTATACCTGCCTCACGAGGTATATAGTAATCCGTTGCTAGTCAACCACCTTTGACCTTCTATTAGTTTGCTGCCACCAAAAAATCAAAATCAGTTTTCCAAAGTTAAACTTTACAGCTTGAAAAAAAAAATTTAATTTTAATAAAAATATTTGAATTTGCTATTTTGTAAACTTCTAATTGGCCATCAAGTGATGTCATTCTTGGAGTTTGGTATCTGGTTTTCACTTGACACATGGCAATGATGACATCAGCATTTATTTTATTTTATTATTATGTTATTTATAATTCAAAGACTAAATTTGAACATTCAGCTTACACCATGGTGGAATACAAATGGACGCAAGTTGGCCACGTTACAGAAACTGGATGCTGGAGACTGTATTTAAGAAGCGAGATGCGCGGCCATTTTTCACTATCTGTGTGATAGCTTGAAGAGAGGTTCAATCGAGATATGAAGAAGAATTTAATTATTGCAGTAACGGGAAAGTCGGAGATCGATATGGAACCCAGGCATGCAGATTGCACTGATAAGCCATTTGATTTGGCAGAGAATCTCAACTTTAATTACATAAAGTTGGGATACTTTGATCTGCTATCTAGGGCATCAGTGTTTTGGTTACCCATGCTGGCAGCTGGTGCACTTGTATTTGTCATCGACCAGCTCTATTTTTGGAGAACTAGTGATCATATGGCCACGATCGTATGGCTTCTCTGGTTAACTTGTGGTTTAGGGACCCTTTTTATTTACTATTTTCGTCTGTCAAAGCAAATCTACATGCTGGATCTGTCCTGTTACAAAGCGCCTCAGGAATGGAGAGTTTCGTTCGATCATTTCATAGAACATGCTGTGATTTCACAGAAATTCACAGCAAAAAGTGTGGAGTTTCATAAAAGGATTCTTGAAAGAGATGTTGTGAGCGAATTTGTTGTTGTTCCTCTGGCTCTGCATTACTTGCCGCCGAGGTTGACACATGAGACTTCTCGTCAAGAAGCAGAGATCGTCATGTTTGGCTGTGTTCAAGATCTGCTGGACAAAACTGGCATTGCTGTTAATGAAATTGGTATTCTTGTTGTGAATTGCAGTGTTTTTAACCCTATTCCATTGCTTTCGTCGATGATTGTTAATAAATTTGGGTTTCGTAGCGATATCAAGACTTATAATGTCGGCGAAATGGGATGCAACGCTAACCTAATTTTGTTGGATCTGGCGGCGGGTTGCCTTCATGCTGCCAACAGAGGCACTTATGCAATTGTTCTAAGCACAGAGAATATTATAGAAAAATGGTATTTCGGAAACTATGAACCGATGTTGGTTTCCAATATTTTGTTCAGAATGGGCTGCGGGGCTATGCTTCCGTCGAACAAAAGAAGCGATCGCCATCGTGCTAAATATAGATTGCTTCATGTCATTAGAACGCACAGAGAAGGCATGAGCGACATGGCCTATCATGTTGCTTTTCAAGAAGAGGATCCGACTGGAACAGTCGGGGTGAATCTCAGTAAACACATTA
>LPNX010795144.1:1360648-1402588 GCA_001517045.1 Pseudotsuga menziesii | reverse complement strand
AATAAATAAATAATATGTAAAAATTTGTTATTTAATTTTCAATATAAAAAAAAGCAAAATTCCATTTATAATTAATATAGTAAATAAAGATTTTCCAAAAAATATATGTCTTTAACAATATCATTATTAGTCTTATTTGTGTGTGAATGCATTGTTTATTTGTAACAATATCATTGTTAGCCTTAATTGTGTGCATGCATTGCTTATTGTATAGTCATTTTATTACCCATATATTAATAATAGAAAATGAATTTTTATATATAAACAGAATTAGTGGATCATTTATTACTCAGCTCTATCGAGCACCAATTATTCAAATTTTTAATTACATATTACAAAAGATAACATTATTTAATAATAACTAAAATTATTTAATAAAATATTTATAAAAGAATTTCTATTTTATTGTAGTTATTCAGGTTTTTAATTACATATGGTAAAAGATACATTTTGTATGCATAAATGTTTTAATTGTGTTTTAATTAAGTGTATTTTATTTTTTATTAATTCTTTATATATATATTACGTAGTTGTTTGATATTAAATCTAATATACTCAATTAATTGTTTATTTATGTGATTAAAGGGTTGATTTCAAAAAATATTAAAATTTAAAAAAAAATCCCAAATATCATTTAGTTTATTTTTTATTTTCACTAAAAATCATATTTTTCTTATTATTGTTTTAATTTTATATAATCAAATATCTTTTCTTTTTAAATGTCTATAACATTATTTTTATAAACGCTTGTAAATATTTCCTTTTATTATTACTTTTTATTAGATTAGCATATATTTATATACAACAATGCCACACATTTTATGTTTTTAAAGAATTATCTTCTTCAAAGTTTCATTGTAATAGTTGGTGCTTACATTGGAATTCAGATTTTTCAAAATCTCCAATTGTTGTTACATTTTTAATATCTATATTGTTAAGTATTTATTAGGCATTCAACATTGTTAATGTTATTCAATATCCATTTCTTAAGTAACATTTATTAAACTATTTTTAAGAGACAAGTACTAGGCATCTATGTTGCTTATCTCAACTATTGGTAGTGACAAAAGCTCTCCTATTCACAAAGACAAGTAAACTCATTTTGGATCTTTAATTTCAAGGACTTACTTAATAACTAATTAATTGATATACACATAGAAATATAAACAATGACAGTTACAAGAAGTAACAAGTAATGCAACAACCTATAAACAACAAGTAATCTCACATAGAAATATAAGTACCATGGCAACAAGTAATACATTGTTTCAAGTTTGAATGTTTCATAATTTCTTTAACTTTTAGCTTTAAACTATATACAATATCACAATAAAATATTTCTAAGAGGCAGGTATAAGCAGCCTTCCTGCTATTTCACTTGTTGTTATTGTAAAAAGTGAACTTATAGTTCATCATTATTATTAATTTATAAACTTTATTTCACCTTTTTATTAAAAAAAAGAATTTTTGTTATTGTAAAAAGTGAACTTATAGTTCATTTTCAAAGCAAAGTGGTTTAAAAAAAAAACAAGACGTTAAGGGGGAGTTTTGTAAATTGAAAGTTTTGAACTATTTTTGTTCACTTCATAAAAGGAAAGATAAGTTTAGAAAGTTTAACGTCTTTATAATTTTTGGAGTTATAAGGAGCATATGTATTTTTAAAATATGAATATGAGAAGAGTTAGTACAATACTCTCTCATATTTCTCTTTTGACGAGAAGTTTTAGAGGGTCAAGATAAGCCCATAAAAAGGCACTCCTTTTTGAGTATTTTTGCTTCTTACAAACATGTCGAAGATAGTCAATCTCTTCACAGACTTACATAAAATTGATGCTGTTCAGAATTATCAGTCATGGAAACATCATATGAAAAATACTCCAATTTACAATTAGATATGGATAGGAATGTGTGATGCGGATCCAACTTCAACTATGCCTATTGATGCTACTGCTTTAGCAAAATGGGAACTACAAAATGAAAAGGAACTTTCCTTACTTCATTCACGTGTTTTTGATCATTTATGTATTCACATTGAAAATACTTCCTCATCATGGATTGCAAGGGAACAATTTAAATTTTTTTTTGATACTCCACCCGCTTCTCACATAACTGACTTATAAATGAAATTATTAAGTCAAAAATAATGAAATAGAGAGGATGTATTAGAATACATTTCTAGAGTTTAAAATATTCACCTAGATATCATTAAGGGAGGATATGGTAAACTTGAAGATAGTTTTCTAATTTCAATTTTTATAAATGGATTACTAGAATCCTATCGACAATTCATTGAAACTCTACAAATTGTTGATAAGCTAACATCTCCCACTTTTGATTCTTTTAGTGAGGTGTTAACTCAACATAGTGAATATTTTGAAAAACAAAAGCAATTTGGTGAAGATGTTCTATTTACTATCTCTAGTAAAGGAGAAAAATCAAGAGAAAGAGGAAGAGGTCATGATCAGTCTTCATTTAGAGGTCGTGGAAGAGGATGAAGTCAAGGAAGAAGCAAAAATTTCCAAGGGTCATATTTTCAACAAGGATCAAATTCTATAAGAAGAAGCCAGTCAGAGAGACCACAAAACCAAAATAATCAAACATGAATGGATATGAGTCAAATCACTTGTATAAGATGTAATAGAGTTGTTCATTTTGTTGCCGAATATAGAACATCGAATACCAAGATTCCAAAGTATAAAAAACCTTTAAATTCAACACAGTATGCAAATAATAGTGAGGAGGGGGAAAAGGAATATGAAAATGGTTTTGATTTTGTTTTTTCATCTCTTCAACCGTCACAAGATTTATTATCTACTAATAGTGATTTAGAAGATGCTTTGTTGTTAGATACAGGGGAAACTCAACATATGACCTTTAGAAAATATTTCCTTTGGTCTTTCAATGAATGTAAGCTCAATTCAGTTTTTTTAGCTGATGCAACTATACATACACCTTAGGGAAAATGTTGTGTGAAAGTTTATCTTCTTGGTATTGGTGAAAAGTTATTATCAAAGATCTTGTATGTTCCAACTTTCAAGAAGAACTTGCTATATTTAGTAACAATACGACAATCAAGTCATGCAATTTCAATGATAGATGGGTTAATTAAAATTAACTTGATCAAACAAAATTATAAAAATGTCATGACAGGGTATGAACATGGAAATATTCTTAGAATGAAAGGAGCGGTCATACCTAGAAAGCATGATTTTGCAGCTATAGTAGAGTCAGAGAAGTCTCCTATAAGATTATGTCATGCTAGATATGGACACTTAAATTTTGACAGTCTCTCTCAACTTCAAAATCAAGAAATGGTGAAAGGATTTCCCACTCTCAAAAAGATAAATGCAAGACGTAAAGCTTTCATCTATGGAAAACAAAGTAGAGAATCATTTCCTACTTCATCTTCGCGAGCAAACAAATGTTTGCAACTTATTCATAGTTATATTTGTGGGAATTTAGAAACTTATCTAGGAGGGTGTAAATATTTCTTACTCTATATTGATGATTTTACCTGCATGACTTGGTTATACTTTCTAAAAGAAAAATATGAAGCTTTTGAAAAGTTTAAAGAATTTCAAAACTTGGTTGAAAGAGAAACTAAAGAGAAGATTGGAAATCTAAGAACGGATAATGGTGGAGAGTTTACTTCCAAAGAATTTCATAATTATTGTAAAGACAAAGGGATCAGGAGACATTTCACTAATGCATATACTCCACAGCAAAATGGAGTTACTAAAAGAATGAATCAAACTTTAATGGGAATGGAAAGATCCATGATGCAATTTAAAGGACATTCTTTTTCATATTGGGCTAAAGCAGTACATACTGTAGTATATTTAAGGAACATATATCCAACAGCTTCTTTGGATGGAGTTACACCATATGAAGCTTGGTATGGATATAAGCCTAAAGTTGAACATCTTCGAGTTTTTGGATCTGTTTGTTATGCCTTAGTTCCAATGGAGAAAAGAAGTAATATGGCTTCTCAAAGTATCAAATTCATATTCATTGGCTACTCTGATCAAAATAAAGGGTACCGTTTACTTTCTGAAGGAAAATTTATTGTGAGTAGGGATGTGATATTTGATGAAACAGAAAGTGCAAATTCAGATGAAATAAATCATCTCCTTAGTCGATTAGAAAATAAAAACATTAAGACTAAGGGTAAGTTAAAAAACAAACCAGTTCAATCTTTATGGTTTGAAAAGGATATTGTTTGAACTGAGATTCTACCTTCATCAAATCAATAAATTTCACAACCTTCCAATGGTAATGAGAAGAATTCTTCTCATAGTGATACTTCAAGTCCAAAATCTTCAAATTCAGAAATAAGCTCAATTTATATTTATTAAAATCAAATTTTTTATAATAATGATGAGACTGAGACAAGTGTGGAATCTACTCGACATCAAAGACCAAAATGGACCACACAAATTCTAAGATATGTCCATCCCGATGAAGTGAACAAAATAGGAACAATAAGTTCTTCAAAACAAGAATCAAATGTTGCATCTTTTGCTTCCACTGAACCTGATTCTTTTTCTGAAGCAATCAAAGAAAAGGAATGGTAGGAATTTATGCTTAGCAAATATAAATCTCTACTAGAAAATGGAACTTGGAAATTAGTTAATTGTCCATCTAATGTTAAACCCATAGTTTGCAAATGGGTTGATCGAATAAAGTACAAGTCAAATGGAGAAGTTGGTAAGTATAAAGAAATACTTGTAGCTAAAGGATTTGCTCAACAAGAAGGCATTAATTATGATGAAACTTTTGCTCCAACAGCTAAGTGGAAAACAATCAGAACAGTTATAAATTTAGCTGCACATAATGGTTGGAAATTAGATCAAATGGATGTTGAAAGTGCCTTCTTGAATGGTGATTTGAAAGAAAAAATTTTGATGACTCAAACCCAAGGATTTGAGGTTGAAGGACACGAACATAAAGTATGTAAACTCATAAAGGATTTATATGGTTTGAAACAAGCTCTTTGAGCTTGGTATACAAAAATTGATGAATACCTTTGAAAAGTTGGATTTCAACGAAGTGAATATGATGATATTTTGTATTTTTGGAAGCAAGAAAAACACTTTTTTGATTATTGTACTCTATGTTGATGACTTAATCATAACTAGAAATAATGAAGATCACATCAAACATGTTAAAGGAGAAATTGAAGCAAGATTCAAGATGACAGATTTAGGAACACTTCATTAGTATCTCGGAGTCGAAGTCACTCAACGTCCATACAAAATATTCCTTGGTCAAACTAAGTGTGCCATTGATTTATTGAATAAATTTGGCATGGAAGAGTGTAAACCTTCTCTTACCCCTATTGAGAAGAATTTGAAACTGTCAATATTTGAAGGGGGGGATTTGGTAGATGGTACAAAGTATAGGAAATTGATTGGATGCATCATTTATTTGAAAAATACCCACCCATATTTATCATATTCAGTTAGTATACTTTCAAGGTTTATGCAGGAACCAAGGGAAAGTCACTGGAATTCAGCAAAAAGGGTGTTAAGATATATTCAAGGAACAAAATACTTTGGTCTTCTTTACAAGAAATGTAAATACTTTACACTTGTTGGATATTCAGATGCATATTTTGTAGGAGACATTGATAATCGTACATCCACTTTTGGGTACTTAATGAATTTGGGTTCAGCAGCAATTTCATAGAGTTGTAAAGAGCATCCTACAGTTTGCAATTCTTTAGCAGAAGCTGAATACATATCAACTTCGGAAGCAACATGTGATATTGTTTGGCTACATAGGATATTACAGGATCTTGGTGTAACAAAAAATTCAACATCTACTTTATTAATCGACAGTCAGTCAGCAAAAAATATGGCCAAGAATTCAGTTTTTCATTCAAAGACAAAGCATGTCGACACCAAATATCACTTGATCATATATCTCATCGTCAAAGACATCATCAAGCCTCAGTTCTATCCATATGAAGATCAAACTTCAGATATTTTAACCAAGCCACTTGGTAGAACAAAATTCACTAAGTTCAGAGATGAAATTGGCATTTGTAAATATAAACTTTCATATTAAATGGGGGAATGTTAGACCTCTTAATCCTAAGTTTTATAGTCTAGGTATTTTCTAGTATTATATTAAAGAATAAATTAGTTTAGTGAACAATTAGAATTTGAATAGGACTGTTTCTTTGTAAATGAAACCCATCATTTCCATGTGATTATATGATTGGTTGTCTTCCTATTTTCTAGTTTAGAATTGGGCTATATAAACAAGATCTCTTCTCTATGATATGTTAAGAGAGTCTTGTGAGTGTGATTTAAATTTCTTTTTCCTTATTAATGAAACTGTGTGTCTGAGGACATTTCTTCATCATTTGGCTTGTTTTGAAACATAGATGAACCTTTATTTATTTAAAACTATGTAAAAACCCCAAAAATGCACTTTGTATCACTGCAACCTATGTCAATGACACACTTTTCTTATATATCAAACTAATTCGACCTATATAGATGCACCTTGTTCCATTGGAGAGTGTGTTGACCTCTATACGGGAAGAAAAATGAGATTTTAAGAAGGTTCTGGAGAGTAATGTTGATGGATAGAATGCTATCCATGAATTCTTGTATATAATTGAGCTCCCTAGTTCTTGGGATCACATCTCATCCTTTTCCCACATTAATCTCAACCTACTCCTATCCACATTGTCCTATATATTGAGTCCTTGGACCATGGGTTGGAGGAGGAAATCTATAGCAGGTATATGCTTGAGGATTTGGTTTAGATATTTATTTTGTGTGGTGTGCTAACATGTCTTTTCTTGTGTGACTTGTTGGTGGAAGAATACCATTGGAAAGAGGACACAATGCCGAGCCCTAAACGATTGTATTGTTTCCTTTTATGTCTTTTAATATAAATGATATGTTTTTTCCCATAATTTGATTGTGATAATCATCTTATATCAGATCTCTTTGGCTATTTTATTATATCAGTCTTATAACCACTAGTTCAGGATACTTTTATCTTATTTATATATGATTGATTACCAGTACTAGTGTGCACAAAGTTGGATTGCATTTGCATGTAAACAACGAGGACACATGTCATATTGAAGGTGAGTTCTCCTTACTCTATCTCTTTTTCATCACTTGATTGATCTAGGTGAAAGTATATATCTTTGTGGTGTTTTTTTGTATATTTGTACAATATAGAATATGGAGGTCCACTTGCATCTATGCTTGGGACTAATCCACCTAACAAAAATGGCAACTCCATTAAGAGTGGGCCACCAAAGCCCTATGCAAAGCACTTTCCTGACAGTAGCATGATCGCCATATTATCCACCTACGACTCTCGCATGTGCCTCTGCCAATATTTTCCCTTGTCCATGTTGTAGGAAACATCACCGTAAGATCTCATCTGGTCCTAACTTATAGAGTTTTCCAGCGATCACCTAGAAATATGCAGCCTTAACAACCAACTGCTTCTTTTGACTTGTAGTAAGCTCTTCTGGTGTTATTTCCGTCACCAAAAACTGAACTATTTTCTCATAGTAATCATCAACCATCTCAACTCTTAATAGTTGTGCATCTGACAACCCATCTTCAATGTTTGTTGGTTCTTCACCTGTCTCAATCCCTGATAAGTGATATGGGCCCACATTCAAGCAATCCCATCTTCACAATTATCTCAAAATCATACTCTTGAACGAGAAGTAGCCAACGCCATATATTCCCCCCCAAAACAGGATTATTGACCATGTATTTGAATGCAAAATGGTCTATGAAAATATTGAAATGATCTCCCAACAGGTAATGGTGAAAATTATGTAGCGCATATACCATTGCCAAACCTTCCATCTCTGTCATTGTATATTTTTTTTTCATTGATGACAACTTCTGACTAGAGAAATCAATCAGGTGATCAAGATCTCCTTCACTTGTGTCACGTCCCCACCCCTCATCCCGACGATGGAGAGGATGTGACCAACACCTTGTTGTTATGAAATGGGAGAATTGGACCCATTAACATAAACATAAAAATGCATTGAGTTAAAAACATACATAGATGCATAATAGTTACAATTATATAGAGGAAGCAAATCAACCATACAAGAATTCCATGTGTTCATCATAATTTATTAAAAGAAATACAGATGCAAAGGTAAGTAAACAAGAATAGAAGTAAATACTTATCATGTGATTGTGTTGTCCCACAACTAACTATGTCATTGCAACGTTCCACCCAACCGTAGGCCAGTGTACTTGTCAAATTCTCAGCATCACTGCCACCCTCGAGCTGGGCATGATCCCACAAGGAAATGAGGAATGGCAGGATTACACACATAGCCAAATACATATCAAAACCCAGCCAATCCAAAACTACATTTGGGTTTATCGGGCTGCTAGGGAAACAAGACAATAGCGTACGGGTTCCTTGGACTTACTCATCCAAGACAACAACCATACCCAAACATTGCAATACCCTCTACCATGTGGGTCTCTTGGACTTACTTTGCCAAGAAGCACTAGCATGCACTTCACAGTAAAAATACAATTGTTGGGTATGGACAAAAACGTCACAGAAGCCCAAAATGAAAAGGAAAGAAAGGTAAAACAACCCTCTGATAGAAATTTTGATTTCCAGGGATGTTTGTCCCTAATGTGTCCAAAACGGACTCAACAACACCCAAGAAATCATGGGTGTCTTCTCCCACACACTCGACATTACCAAAACTATTTCTAGCTTGGAAAACAACTGGGAACTGCAACCAAATCGTGGGGGAGGGAACCCACCCATTGATCATCACAAAAACGAATTCCCATCCTAGGGAAATTAAAGAAAATGGTTTCCCATGTGAGGGAAAACACATAGCAATGACTTTGTAAAAGAGTCGTGATGCTATTAGTGAGTGTTGTGTTTGTGTTGTGAGAGGCCACCATAGAACTCAAGAGTACCAAAAACGGGTTTGCAACCAAGAACAAACTGGTAAAATTGGGGAAAACACCCTGTGAGTAAAATTCGATCTCACAAACGTTTATGGGCATTGTAGAGGCTAAAATGACCCCCATCCATTCCCAAATAATGGGTCTCCTTTTCCCATTCATTGCACAACTCCAAAAACGAAAATCTGGGTATGGAAAAATAGAGAAACAACAGAAAAATGTGGAGGTAATTACTCAGCAAGCTCCTGATGCATGAGGGAGCCCAAAAATCCATGAGGATGGGTGAGAGAGAGCTCTCCAAACTTCCCCTACATCAGAGAGCCTCCACGTGAATGGGAATGGGTGAGGAAATTAAAGGCATGCGTGCATAATGGCTTGGGCATGCATTCCCAAGAATTTACTTGCCCCATAAGTCAAAAACACACTTTCCAAAAATGGGTGACTTCCCAAATTCGAATTTAACCTCCATACCTTTCCCATCCCAAGGAAATAAATTCCTTCACCAACTTTAGATGACTGGACATAAAAGACAAAAAGGGTAGTTGACCACTCTATGGGTTTTCCCTTTGACATTTGGTTTTTCCCCAATTGGCCCAAAGGTTTGGATATTCCCCCCATCCCTATTCCTTGTGAAATCATGCCCCCATCTCTTTAACATTGTGACACATAGCTAGCTGTGGTATTTTTATTAATTTACATTTTACATGATGTCTCAAACGTATTGTTCCTAGCTAGCACATAAACCATCGACATCGATTTTTTTAATCATTGAAACATAAAGAACTAAATCCATGGTGGGGCCTTTGCCTTGGGATCCACAACACAATTTAATACAATATTTACATCATATGAAATTTAATACCATGGGGTCAAAACCAGGGTGTTATATTCCCCTCCCACTTCAATAGCACTGTCCTCAGTGCTTTACAAAAAATAAATGAAATGGATGTGCCAAGCACATGGCATCCTCCAGCTCCCATGTAGCCTCTTAAGGACCGCAGTGCTTCCTCTGCACCTTTATCTATCCAATGGCATGATATGGAACTATTCCAAGTCCTTGCTTGCATGCATCAGTACACACCACATGATCTTTTTCTAGTCTTGGAGAATCCTTCCGTTGCCTCCTTTCACACACCTAAGGGGGTACATGGTAGAAATATTGAAGCCACTCGGTGTGTCGTTGGGGAATAGTATCAATTCAAGGATGTCACCTTGTTCTTGACTCCTCCGTTTAGGCAAACTCTTAATGAAGCCAAGGGGGGTAGACCCTACAAGTTACTAAGGCTCGTTACTTAGATGATGATGGTATTAAATGAGTAATTTTTTTAGGAGCTTTGATTTAACGATTGTGAACAACAAATAACATGATGAGACAATCACAAATAAGCATGATATGACACCCAATCACGTATAGATTGAAAGAAATAAATAGTTGAACAGTTCCTTAAATGGAGCCGAAAATAACTAAGGGTGCTTGCAAGTGCTGGAGTGAATGTTGTGCAATTGTATCTTGGTACGTTTTAAATTAATGTGAAAAAATGAGTGAATTAAATTAGGCGAGGGGGACTCTAGATATACCTAGGGGGTACTTGGAGTATGTCCAAAAGTAACAACCACTAAGTCTACCCACAAGTAATGTGTGGTCTAGATGGAGTCCCTGAGACTATGTTCGTAATACACCCACTAGGATGTAACAGATATCGGTGCCTTGAGGTCACTGTCCAGTAATTCCCACTTCCTTTGGGTGTTTTTCCACTGTTTATAGTTTAATCGAGGAGTTGGATTTTCTCCTGCAGTGGTTAACTGGGAAAGTGAATCCTAATTATTCTAGTCACTTGCGTTGGTTTTGATGCAGCTTGAATGATTGGAAGAACCGTAGCCAAGTGCAGAGCATACACATTGGAGTCTTGTAAATTTTAGTAAATTTTAAGAGAGTGTTCTTGTTAAAAAAAGGACCCTTCGGGAATCTCTTTCGGTCCAAGTGGACCTCAATTGGGAAATCAAGGAGGGGTTATTTTTATTGTTTTCTTGTGAAAAGTAACAATGAAGATAGAAGAAAAAACACACACCGTAGGTTTTTTAATTAATCCTACCATGATCATCTTTCACCTTTCGGTTCAATCGGGGATTTGTGGGGTAAATATTAGTATTACTTTGATTTCCAAATATGGAATAATGAAAAATATGATCAAAGTATACAATCATGCATGACAAGACTAAGATAGAGCAAAAAATGGGAAAAAGTGCAAAAAAGTGAAACAGACATGGATCCCCCCAGGTGGGATGGGGAGTGGGCTCGAAATAGCCTACTCGAAGTGATTCTTTATTATTAAAGGTTAAAATGTCAAAAAAATAATTTCACTTTGGTCCTTGTTATCTGGGATCCAAAGGCTTACAACAAGCTTACAACAAGCCTAATAAGGAAGCACAGTAGTGGGGGAAGCCTCCAGGAAGCTCCGGTTCGCCCAAGAGTCAAAAAATGGGCAGAGTCTCCTTCTCTTTTTTGTTAAATCTGCTAAAAACCAGAAATATATTAAAATAAAATGTTCCCCAAAAAAATTTAAAAGTGTTTTGGGTCACCACACTAATTACCCAAAAAAAGACTAAGTTTAAAATTGTTAAAAATGAACAATTTAGTTTTGCAAAAAAGGAACCAAGGAAAGCAAGATTTCCTTGGGATCTTGGATTTCATTTTGGGAAGCCAATATGATGTGCACTTTCTTGCAGAATTTAAATCTTTAAAGAATGAAAAAAAAAGAAACTACCTTATGAGCAAGCTTTAGATCTACAATTTAGCTACTTGCAAAAAGGAATTTCTTCACCTAGATCTATCTTTAAAATATGATATTCTTTATGAAATTTTAGATCTAAGAAACAAGACTTTTAGGAACTAGATATAACAAAGTATAAGCAATTTTTAGAAGTAGATATGATCATAAGAGGATGAACAAGTATCTGGAAGATTGATTTTAATAAAATGGAGGAAGAGAAGGGGGAAGGCCTGTTGTTGGATAGATCTACAAGGGAAACTTGTTAGTGGAATGTAGAGGGGAAACACCCCCAATTTTTTTTTGGATGTATAGTGGATTCAAAGTAGATCCACGGCTTGTCCAATACTTTCCACTTGAAAGCTAAACACACAACCTTGCACAAAACCTTATGAGATCTGGATATATATATGAAAAGAGAGACAAGAATTACATGCAGATAAGCTTATTAAACATGTATAATTTAGATATTCAAACACATATGCTATGAGATATAGAAAAAATCAAGTAATCTTACTTTCCCAACTACACTCCTATTAATTAGTTGAATCATTCAAGCCAGACAAGGTTCAGATGCAGAAATTGAGAGGAAAACCGACAACATCAATAGCCGCAAGACAATGCTTATTCCACACACATGAGAGCATTACACCATTTAGCCTCCAAAGCTTCTTTATTCCAACAATGAAAAGATTACAAAAGTATTACAATAGAAATCATATTCTCTCCAACTCCAACTAACTTCAAGAAGGGAATGGCAGCCTCAATTTATAGCATAAACATGCCCACTGGCCCAAAGGGGGCACAAATCCTGACTGGGAGAGGATCTGGGAGATGATATGCAATGAACTAGGTGGTATCTGAAGTGAATGAGGTAGTCGGGGTGTGCCACTTCTCACCTGAGGCTCCACGACACTACCTATCAGCTCACCCAACTCATCCTAAATGTCCAACATAACACAATTCGCCCCATGAGGGAGAGAGACACCCTCCAAACCCAAGTGAACTCACAAAGAAGCTGAGAGGGACTGAAACTGATGCATTTATCAAAGGAAAGTCCCAACAAACATCAGGGAGGCCAATAGAAACTGATTTTCGTCAAATTGGCTGAGAATCCACTGATTTAGGAACTTGGATTTGCTCCATTATTTAATTAATTTTTAATTAAATTAATTAATATTTGTTTTTTTTGGGGATTTTCTTACCTGAGTGATGGAAAAATCACTCAAAACTTAGGAAAAGTGGGTTTATGGGTTTACCAAGTGCTCTGAGTTAGAAAATGATCACCCTGTTACAGAGAGAAATTCCTATGGCTTGGGGTACCACAATAGACAGCTTGACTCTAGAAATCAATCCTTTCCAATATGCAATAGAAATTAAATGTCTAACACTAAAGGATCAGACCTCATACCTTATTCTGGACAGTTGAAGTAGATCCCCGTTGAGCTTTCCAATCTTCAGCTTGAATTGATCTGTTACTTCCTCAACAACAAGTAAACAATACAAGCATTCTATATATCATGGTGTTAGATCTATTCTAGCATATATAATCAATAATGTACAAGCATTTGACATAATCCCATGGATAAAATATTTATTCAAACACACATTATTAGACAGGAAAATATATTTCTATTAATATAAATAAGAGATTACAAGATACAACCTCTGACGGCACATCTGCGAACCAGAGAAACTGAATCCCCCACTTGGGCCTTCACCACTTCAATTCTCCATCTCTCGATAGCAAGCTCACAAGCAAAAGGAAAGCTTGGGAAGAACACAAAAGTGCTCCAAGGGACAAAGGGATGCAGACTCAAGCATAAGTTTCGGAAACAATGGACTATAATTTATTTTCTCTCAATTCTCTCTTATGCCTTTAATGTACCAAGGGGTTCCTTAAATAGCTTTTCAAAGGGGTAATGAAAGGTCGAATCCGAGCGATCTCAAGGCATGGGGAAGGCCAGGAGTCAAATGAGTCAGATCCATGTCAAGGAAAACTCCAAAAGGATTTGGATTATGCACACATCCCGATGTACGCAGTTTTAGTGGTCAAACCCTCGTATATACATGCTTATAGGATTAAAAGTCGTGTATATAATTTTTCATATGTTTTCAGGGATGATCAAGGAAACATCAAAGGACAAAAAGTGGTCCATAGGGTCTAAGGAGTCTGCAGCGGGACAAGGGAAGGCCATACAAAGTGTGATTCACCTAGAGTGGTGAAATCCGCTATAACAGATGCACCCTAATGTGTGAGGTCAGAGGGGTCATACGATGGCCGAAATACATTATAAGTCCATCCCAGAAGTGGAGTGATGAAGGATCCCAAATGGAATATCAGCCACCCAATCAGCATAGTACAATAATACAACTCTGCATACAACTACAAATACATATAGCAGTCCCGGATACATAAGAGTACAATGGCCATGAATAGGCATGATACATGATATCACATATGTGGTCATCGCCATGTACAATATACATAGATCAGAATCTCCATGATGAAGATATACAAAAGACCATGATCTCCAAAATGGGTGAATATATACAATAGATCAAGATCTCCATAGTGGCTAGAAATATCTGACATATACTGGAATCAAGTCACGAGAGCTAAAATCTCATGAACACTGGCACGATCAAGGATGTAGCATATAAGAGATGCCACCAATATGAAAAGTCTTCTACACAAACCGCTATGAGTACATGTCCTACTATGCGAATAGAGATGTTGAGGTTGAACATAGTAGTCCATCATCTGATTATCGGTCATTAATGTATACCGTTAACAGACGCGAGATTACCCATTGATAATGAAGATGGGAATCAAGGTACTAGAGTGAAAACTAACAAGTGTGAATAAATTTGTTGAGGTCGAAAACTTGAAAGGGTCCATCAATCAGGGGACATTGATGTATTCCCAAGAAACTATCGATGGCGAGAGAACCTACCACTAATGACTGCAAGTCTCAAGGCACTCAAAATGACTCTAGACTCCAATCCCAGAATAAATGATCTCAAGTTGATGGGATGAAATCCGATGGGAGGAGGGCATTAAGGCATCCCGCATCATCCAACATGAGGTACTTAGCAAAGCTGTATAATGTGGAAGGACTTGATCATAAAGTGCACGAACCAGTAACTATACCAGGAATGGCCGACATGCAAAGTCAAGATAACTGAGGAACGACCGACTCAGGTTTCAACTTCCTTTGAACGAGAGAATAATGATGTATGGTGACTAAATGAAGGCAACATAGACTTTATATACAGACTGGGACATCTCTATGACACAGTAGGAATCAACAAAGGCTCCATAGGGACTGGAAGCTTAACTAGTCAGTGGAGATAAAATAAGATAAATGAGTACAGCTCCTAAAATCAAACTATAACCCAACCAATGGATGTGATATACAGTTCTCTGTTCGAAGGTGACACGACTCGACAGCTTCCAAATATAACATCTTTCCTTGTCCGGCGTTTTGGTTTTTTGATTTTTTTTTTGGTCTTTTTCAATTATTTGAAAAGCTTGAAAAAAGAATAAACTAGCTTTATAGTTACAAACTAGGAGGAGACGAGTGTCACAAGGGCAAACAAACTAGTTCCAAGTAGTGGAACATACCTATGCTCAATGCAAGGATACATGTAGGATATCGACACTCGGGGGAAAATCCCCTCCCAGTAAAAAGGGAATCAAGTTGTGAAGGATATACAAAATGGCTCTGCATGGCTAGATATGAGACAAGCTCGGGCTATATGGCTAAAACGCAATGTCAGGGGAGCCGGCATAAAGCTCAATAAGGAAGGAAAAGCTCATGATAATGCCTTCACAACTTGACATGAGGGAGTCCTGAGGGAAATAGGCCAGCATAAGATCAAGAGGAGTATGAGGCTCTTACAAAATGTCATGGCAGTACTATACAACAGACTCCCACACCCTAAAGGAGAAACCATCGGCATGGGAACCAAATGCAAATAAGGTGGTAACTAGGGTACCCATGTAAGGTGAAGCTCTACCACTTGTATCGTGCCACTTCTAAAGCAACAAGAGGGTTATGTGACATAATAGAGTGGGTTCGTACCTAAGGTCATGGTGATATGGTCACAAGGTCATGCAAAATGCAAATGGTGGTGAAACCTAACCTATATGCCAGTTTATACATGATACCTAAGATCGGTACGAACGGGTCAATCCAACGGCTGAAATGGCACTAAAAAGGGTATTCTACAACACCAATTATGTCAAAAATGGTCCAAAATGGTTAGAAGATGTTGAAACTATAGGAAAGGGGGTAAAAATTTTCAAATATTTGAAATTTTTTCTATAAATAGTAAAAAATATAAATCATTTGAAACTTTTATCCATTTGAGCTCTGATTTTCAACTACAAATTCCAGAAGATCCAGTCGGTGGAATTCACAACCATTTCTTCCAGGTATTAACTCATACTCTCCTCTTGCATTTTGACATAATTTTTATAGATTTTCATGGTCAAATGAATTTTTTAGGCCATCCCAAAATGAGCGCTGTGGTCCACATGGAAATTGAGGCTTTTTCCGTGTATAGGGCTGGATATACGTGGAAAAGGGCCTCAAACCCGCGTACATACGCGGTTGTTTTCAAAACAGTCGCATATGAGGCCGCGCATATGATTTTTCACTAAACTAATGGGCAAATTTTCAATTTCTTTTGCAGGATGGTGCTAGAGTGGAGAGAGCGTGAGCATGGTGAAGTAGAGGAAGTAGTAAGGGCCAACTTAATGGCTCAACAAGCTCTTCGTGCATGTAGACTCTACAAGTTTTGGTGTCTTGGTGGTTTGAGGGCCAAACCAAGACTGCTACAGATGTTGGTAGACTATTGGGATCCAGACTCGGAGTCCTTTCATATTGATAGGATGTCCCTCACCATAGAGGTGGAGGACATATACTTTATCACAGGGCTTTCTAGACGAGGGGAAGTGGTGAACCTTCGTTCCTGAGGTGGGCCAGGGGGTGGCCTAACTATCGATGAGTACATTGCAGTGTACTATTATCCAGACACCGAGAAGGTGGGGAGTCAGGTCCCTACCAATGCTATACAGGTACTAGGCCTAAAGGCCATATTATTGACATTGGGTAAGATAGCTGGCTTAGCATCACTCCACTAGGCCTCGCAGCCTTTCATGTTCTATGCAGTGGAGTGCATGATACCCACAATCTATGACTGGAGTACTACACTACTGAGCAACATGAAACACTGCTCAGTGAGTGTAAGGCAGGCAGGGTGCGAAACTTCGGGTTCAGCAGTATCTTGAGCACGTTTTTCTTTGAGCGTGTTACAAGATTGAGCCCTAGAGTGGATGTTCCTCTCCACGGGGTTTGAGATCCGGCCCAACGGCGTTGGGCAGATGCTATGCGCAGACTAGGGGGTGGTAGGGTAGCCAACCCATATCCAGCTGACTTCTTTCCATGGAGGCGATGACAGATAGTTGCCATTGATGACTACCCTTATGCAAGGATAGATTTCCGGGGGGACCCAGACATGCCATTGCCACCAGGATCGGCATATGGCAATATAGGTAACGAATCTCGACCCTCACTCTTTTTAAAAAAATTTGAGTTATTGAATTTTTTTGTATTTTTTTGTATTTTATGGAAGCAAAAAGACATGTTTTTGTGTGACAACACATAGTGACATCTACCATTTGTGTGCAGATGTGGGACCATGGTGGCCAAAGGGCTTCCCTTGTCATAGACGGAGGGGAAGAGGAGATGACATCACAGGTGTGGATGTGGAATGAATGCTCCAGAGAATTCATACTGACTCATAGAGCTCCCATGGCACAAGTCGAGGACTTTCCTAAGGCCATGTAGCGGCAGGTGGTGGGTGTACAATGTGCATGGGTGCGTTTATTTCGATGGCTATCTAGAGCCGTAGTGACGTTCCATGATCACAACCCTCCTCCTCCTCCACAGGATTAGACACCTAGGAGTGTATACATTTTGTACGACCGTGTATTATATGATGGTGGCTTAAAAGCCCCAATTTTGTATCATGACACTATGTATTATCACATTTTTGATGTATAAAAAGTTTTATGGTGGTCAATTTATTTATTTACATGTGTAAAAATTGTTTTTGTGATTAATTTATTATGAATGAAACAAATGCCAATCTAACACATAGTTAGCATATGAGTCAACAATTTGATTATTATTTCTTGGAATGTGTATATATGTTATATTGTCAAATTGTTGTTCTAACAATCTCACATGTAAGAATCTTCTCAATAATGTCGGATCTCTAACATGGTACAAACCATTGAGCTGTGACACTACTAAATCTGAATCAGGACGTACCTCAAGAGATAGAACACCATGTAGAATGGCATCTCGTAGAAGCTCAATAACGGCGCTATATTCAACAACATTGTCAGAAGATGGTCATAGACATACACCTCCTGAAGACAGTACCTGACCCATAGGAGTATAAATCACCCAAGCAGCAGAGGCTGAGTGTTGAGTGTGACGGCTTGCACCATCCGCGAATCCTATGTAGGTGGAAGATTCCATTAACATCTTCCAAAAGAAATGGAAACTAATCACACAATTGATCATGATAAGAAAAAGACCTAACTATGCAAAGCTGTACAATAATATACAACAAGTAGCCTTGGCTAAAGATTATGCATAGCGTTTTTTGAGATAGAGCCCATTTCTAGGCTCCACCAAAGCCGTTCCTTCATAATCCACCAACTCATACGCACCCTTCTCTAACACACACTTGACCACGTAAGGACCACGCCACATAGGATTAGATTTCCCTACCCCCAAAGGTTCTTTCAGTTGATCCCACAAAAGGACCAAGTCCCCTTCACTAAACACTCTTGGATGGACAGACTTATTGTACTAGACCTTAACACGATGCTTATTAACCTCTAGAGCCACCAAGGCATCTCTACGCTACTCATCGAGTTGCTCAAGGTGAACCAAACGCTCCTCCAAAGGTGAAGTGTCTGGTAAGAGTTCCACAGCTAGCTTCAACGAAGGAATTTCACATTCAACCCGCAATATCGAATCCACTCCATGTACAAGCTAATATGGAGAAAAACCAGTGGCAGTCTTAACCGCGGTTCGATATGCCCACAAAGCAGGATATAACATAATGTGCCAATTATTATTTCTTTGTGCGATGGTTCGTTGGAGAATGGATTTGAGTGATTTATTCACTACCTCTACCTGTCCATTTTCTTGGAGGTAGTAAGAAGAGGAGTGCTCTTGCTTATACCCTAACTTTGATGCCAACTCTTCCATCATACAGTTCTGAAAGTGTGAGCCATGGTTAGTGACAAGCTCTTTTAGAATCCCAAAATGAGTAATAATTTGGTTGAATACAAAGTGAGTGGCTGTCTCACCATCGGATTTTACTGTAGGCATAGCCTTAGCCCATTTCATGAAATAATCAATAGCCACTATAATGTGATGGTGCCCCCCAGCCGAAGCTAGGTTGCAATCCATAAAATAGAGCCCCCACTTAGTGAAGGGACCGACGGTGATAATGGGATGTAATGGGGTAGGTTTCGAGCGCATATTACGTGCGAACACCTGGCAAGGGTGGCACCTCTTGACTGCATCAACACAATCCTTAAAGATCGATGGCCCGAAATAACCCACTCTCAAAATATTTTGAGCTATAGAAAGCCCAGATAAATGACCACCACATGCCCCTCCGTGGCAATCATTCAGCACAACCTTATCCTCGTAATGAGTTAAACAACGTCGTAAAATGGAATCTACCCCATGGCAGTACAAAGTATTGTCCACTATGAGGTATTTCTTAGAGACGTGACGTAATCGTCGCCGTTCATCTCACGAGAGGTGAGTAGGGGTCTTCAGTGTTTGTAAATATATTATGATATCCCCATACCATGGGCCTAACGTAGATATTAAGAAGATGTGTTCATCAACAAACGTATCTTCACAAACCAACTCCTCGGCCTCGCTCGAAAAATCCGATATAAGCTCTGCAAATATTAAAGACTTCTTCGATTTTGCTGAAACAAACTCGAGATCAAATTCTTGCAGAATGACAATCCATTTATTATACTTTCACCCAATCATCCTTCGGGTGAGGATGAATTGAAATGGATTGACATGGGCCACAACCAAGGTCTGGCGAAGGAGAATATAATGTCTCAAACGCTGAACTGCATGTACGGTAGCTAAATCAAGCTTCTCAACATGAGAATAACCAATCTTTGCATCAATAAGGTTTTAGCTCAGATAATATATGACATGCTCTTGGAGCTCCTCATCCTCTTGAACCAATACCATAGCAATCATCTCTAAATATGCGGCCACATATAATAAGAAATCATGGCTATAGTCCAGGGGACTAATCACCAGGGCCGATGCTAGGGCTCACTTGAGTGCATCGAAGGACTCCTAGGCTCGCTCATCCCAATAAAAGGGAGTATCCTTCTTCAAGAGACGCATGAAGCCTCTAGTCAAATTGGAAAAGTTGACAACAAGTCTTCGTAAGAAGTTTTCCATGCCTTGCAAACACTGAAGATGATGAATATTCTTCAGGGGAGACAACTGAAGTATTGCCTCAACCTTCAAAGGGTCGAATCTTATACCCTCTTTCGAAATGATGAATCCTAACAAACGACCTGAATTCACGCAAAAGATGCACTTATGAGGATTTAATCTAACTGAATAGTGCCGGCATCTTTCGAATACCAATCTCAAGTGATATGGATGACACATTCTCATACGAGAATGAGTAGCAAGATCATCAAAAATACCTCGATAATTGACTTGAGATCGTGGAAAATCAAGGTCGCCCGCTGAAATGTAGCTCCGGCATTTTTAAGGCCGAAAGGCATTTTTCGATATGTGAGCGTTCCCCAAGGACAAATAAATGCAGTCTTATGTTGGTCCTCAGGTTTAATCTATATATGATTATACCTATAAAATCCATCCATAAAGGAGAACACCTCGCTACCCGCACACTCATCCAAAATCTGATCTATAAATGGTGCGGGGGAAGTTATCCTTAGGATAGGCACGATTCAAATCATGAAAATTAGTGCATATGCGGATCACTCCCTACTTCTTATCTACCAGAATGGGGTTTGAAACCCACTCCATCAAGGGAATAGGATAGATGAAACCTGCTTTCAATAGTTTCTCTATCTCTGCCTTAATGGCGGGTGCTTTCCTAGGATTCACTGCACGTAAACGTTGTCGAACAGGCTTAGCGTTCGGGTAAGTATTAATCTCGTGCTCGACAATACAAGGGTCAATACCTGGCATCTCGTCGTAAGACCAAGCGAAAATATCGTGGAATTCCTTAAATAGCTCGGTATATTCCAGAATCTCAACATGGGAACATTCCTCCCTAATATAGACATTCTCTATTGTGCCAGGATTGTGAGAGATGTTGATAGGAATCGTTGAAGATATGTTTGCCATGTTTCCATCAGCCATCGGACTAGGAGAGCTTAATGGAACCATAGGACTACCAACTCTCTGACTAAGAACCGCCCTAAAATCCTCATGCTCCAAATGGTCAAGCTCTGGAAGAAAGTACGATCTATGATGAAGTTCCTCCCATGGTGGCTCAACTCCTGACATAGCCTCAATAATTGCTTCATCTGAAGGGAAAACTGTATCAAGGTAGCCATGGGCATGAGAAGACTGTACTGCTCATGCCAGCAGCACATACAAGTCCTCCTCCTCTGTCTGTGAAGAGGAAGGACTAGGCTCTGCAACACTCTTGAGATTAGCTTGATAAGCTATCATGGCTGTAGGCAACGGCACGCTCATCTCGACAGGCTCACTCGAAGTACTCGGTGTAGGAAGAATCCAAGGGTCTTCCATATGATTCGTGTGAAAAGACACCGATGTCGTAGAATTCGAAGCCTCATCAAAACTAGATCCTATCATGAGGATCAGTGCAGAACAACTAAAGCTTCCCATGAGGGTTGGATACATGCCTACACCCACACTCCCAGTGGCCGGCTGAGAGTGCTCAACGATCGGGATCGAAACTCTCGAAGATGTGGTAACAGACAGATTCTTGAGTGTCATTGGATCAATTGTTACGATCTTCCCATTATGTGGAAAGCATACAACGCGGAACAAGGAAGAAGCAACGGCTTGCATACTGTACATCTAGTTCCTACCCAGCAAGAGATTATAGTCAAGAGGCGCATAAACCACCTCAATCTCTATCGCAACGGTCTTCCACCCCAAATGGAATTTAAGGGAAGGAAGGATTCTGTGCAGCCTAAAAGATCTCCCATCGAACCCAGTTAACATAGTCCCTGATTTAGACATCTCAGGAGAATCGAGACCCTTCCAACAGGCCAAAGACATCACAGAAGCAGCAGCGCCCTCGTTAATCACAGTACGTTTGACGGTCATACCAAGACATTCTACATGCACCAAAAGAGATACATAGTAGGGCAAGCAAGGCTAAAGTCCTGCGGTTTCAAATTTGATCACAGAGGAAGAATCATCATCGTTCACACCAAGGGTAGAAAGCAACACCTTCCTTTGCAAAGGACAACTCTGAAGCACTTCCAATGCAGACATCGCACAAGGAGTATGGCCCAAATCCTTGACAACTAAATAATTCTGGGCAGCTCAGGCATTTGGATTATGCCCTGGATGCTTAATGACTCCCTTAGGAATGTGAGGTGCAGCCTCAGGTTTATCCATAGGTTTCTTAATGCGCAAAGGGGATCCTGGTGGATTAGGCTCTTTGCCTGGGCTAGGTTGTGACGAACTATAATATTTCACATGAGTCACAACTTTCACAGCATGGACCATGTTAATGCACCCACGATCACTACCCTCTGGTGGATCATCATCACTAGACTGGTCATGTGACTTCGAGTTCATATTTTGGTTATGCGGTAAAGGGTTAGTTAGAACAGCTAGGCCTTGTGCTAAGAATATCGAAGCTTCTTCAATTTGAGGGCACAATTAAGTGAGGTGATCATCCTTACATAGCTTGCAAGGGAACTTAACCTTATGTTTCGCTTGTCCCCCCCAGCATTTCTACCTTTCTTGTCACTATTGTTAGCATTCTCATTCTTATTCCCACCCTTTCAATTATTATTTTTACCCTTTTTTCTATTACGTCATGGCTGCTGGTTACCCTTCTGGTCCAACGATTACACAGAAAGTACATTCACTGTTTGGGTGGGTTGAGACGAAGCCATAGCTTGTCCCGAAGCAGATTGGTTGAGTGAAAATTGACTAACTTGTTTTGCAACCGAATCTGCAGGTTTCACACTTGCACAACCCACAATGCCATTGGCATGTGGTGCAAGTTTGACTTTGGGATCGAAACTGGAATGAGGAGCATTGGGAATAATCTCATACAACAAACCAGACTGAGCATAGATCAAGTTCAGTTCCTAGGCCCTAAAAATTGCTTATTCCTCATTCTGCACTCCGGATGTGGAAACATCCTTCACTATATATGGAAATAACAACTTGAGGAACCACTCAAGGAGGAATTCCGGCGGTATAAAAGCTTTAATTAATCTCTTTCATATACACCAATCTTGAATATGATCATAAATATGTGTGGCTTTATCTTGTCAAAACGTCGACAAGAGTTCAATACCAACGCCATAGCGCATTGGTAGCTGGAAGTGATTAAGAAAAGTCATCGCAAGGTCGTTGAACAAAGCGAAAGCTCCCTTAGGTAAGTCTATATACCATTTCGCAGTAGGCCCTGTGAGGGTGCATTGAAATAGTATCAAACGGACTGAGTCCTGATGTAATGAATTCGAAGAGCACCAAAGGTGAAACGTAGGAACATGTTCGCTCAGATCCTCTCCCGGTTTTCCTTCAAAATTAGGTATGTCCGAAGGAAGCTTGGTAGGGACAGCCGTCCAAGCCGAGTCATGAGCCATAGGATTGTTCATCAGTCTCGATAAGTTAGGAATATTAAGCATCACAAGGAAAGCGAGCCTAGGATGATGAGGTCGATGGATCGCTCCCTGGTTCATATAGGGTTTATTACCACCATGGCCTTGGCCATAGTGTCCTTTTCCTATCTGACCCATATAGGGTGGCATGGAAGTACCATAGTATGGTGGACCTTGACTAGTAGGAGATACAAAACCATAATTAGGAGAGTAAGCAGGTTGTTGATACCCGTATCCATAAGGTGAAGAAACCTATCCATACTACATCCCATAATAAGGTCCATAGGTCATCTCATGCGATGCCCCATGAGACACTCCGTAGGTAGGAAGATGCGCTCCGGAAGTAGGGATATACACCCCAGAAGTAGCAAGATAACCTCTAGAAGCATGAACATAGCATCCTGAAGTAGCGGGCGGTATGTGAACTTGAGACACAATCGGTCTAGTAACCGTAGTATGGACCTGACTCGTAGCCATATACTGGCTCGAAGGACCACATGAATAATGTGGAGGATGTACATTTGAAGAACTAGGGACCGAGGATGAAGGAACCTGAGTAATAATATATGTACTATCGCCTATCGTGACTCGTCTCAGATCTGGTATCCTAATCGGATCGCTAACCCTAGACCTAGGAGGGAGATACGATGTAGCTTCCACCACTAGGACGGAAGGTGAAATGTGACTAGTGCTACCAAACCTCTCCGCATGGTAAGGAATGAGAGTGCCCCCAGGCATAGTGTTAGGCTTGAAATCGGATTTGACATGAAATGTCAAATCATGTGTAGGGAAACCAGACGTAGCATAACTACCGTAGCTAGTGCTGGCAGGTTCAAAATGAGTGTCGGCGTCGTTCAGCATTCCATACCGGTAACGTGTCAATGGGGAATCAAACCTGGAGTGAGTAGGCCTATCGTGCAAGGTTCCTATCTCAGAAATCATAGGACCTAACTCAGCTAAGTCGATTGAAGGATCATAAGTAGGAGTAAATTCCCCATCATCTACACGAATGGGAGGAGGTGGTTCAGGAATTTCCTCTAAACGATCTCCCATGGTGTGTGAATCAATGTGTGAAATAGTTCACCTGGACTGTCTAGGTCTCTCTCCCAAAGGAGGAGGAGAAGTAGAAGGCGGAAGTCCTACTAAATGATGAGAATGGTGAGGAACCACACTCGAATCCACAATGACTCAAAAAATAGAAAAGACTCTCTATTTACGTAAACCCTAGGCCAACTATCATGCACAGAGCAATCACTAATAAAATCTAAAGCCAAACGCAAGCAAACAAGGGCTAGATAAGTGAGCTCCCGAATGAAGCAGGTATGTCTCGCCTAGGAGAGGCTTGAGACTCCCATACACAACAAGCGGAGGTACGTAACCAATTATTGTGGCCCTCAGCTTCAACTCATAAAGTGATTGTGTTGTCCGACCCCAACCTGGCCGGGACACCCACAGAATAACCCCTGCAAAGTACCACCTTGATATCCTAGGTAAGTCCACTAAGGTCACCTCAATATAATCAATGCTCAGGTGGACAATCGCAGGAGGGATTAACCGTATGGGTAGGGCAGCAAAGCCTGAAACTCTCGAAAGAGCCCCCAGATATGAATACAATCCTGGAAATATCTCCAGTGCTACTCAATTATGACTAGGGGTCATCCTAATCAATAACCGCTCACACTGCCTCATGCTTAACTCCCTTTTGAGAGGAGGATCCTGAGAAATACTAGTTATACCAAGGATTTCACACACTCACCTGGATAGACACCTAGATGTTGTTGTTTAGTGATCTTAGAGAATTGACTTACAATGAACTATTCCAAGATCCTAAAACCTAAGCTTGTTGGTGCACCCTAGAAAATAAAAGAGTGTAATTCATTTTATTTAGCGTTGATTTTAGTTGGATTTATTACTCAAAAAAGGGATATGATCATGCAACTAATGGTGTTATGATGCAACAGAAAGTAAAATACACACCTAACAATCAATGCAAATGCATTGTGTCCATGAAAACAGGGTATGCTACTACGTGAAATGGACAATTCTTCTTCAAATGATAAATACAAATTTTCCTATATGAAGTCCTAACTAGTACTCCAAAGCAAATCTAGTGCAAGTACAATGCAAAGTGCAAAATGCAATGCATGATGATAAGCAAATGTTTTTGGATTTTTTGAAAATAAAAGAGATGCAAAAAGCAAAAGAATGATTCTATGACCCATAGACTCTACAAGCACACCCAAACAACACTCAAGCAAAGCACTAAGGTAAAAGAACTCTAATGCACTAATCTCAAACAAAAAATCGAAAATGCCATGACAAGAACCTTCTTAAAAAAGAAAAATTTAGCCTAAAAAAAATGTTTTTGGTCAGGAATAGAGGGCTAAACAGACTCAGGCAGTGCCAAAGGAGACTCAGCAAATATTAGAATTAACCCAGCACCCAATTATCTTCCCCAAAAAGGAAAAATCAAGGGAATACGTGACCATTCGTAGTAAACCCGCGTGTATACACAGAAATCGTAGAAGAAACCCTGTGTATATGTGACTGTAAGTAAAAAAATCACGTACAGGAAGAAAGGTGCATAAAATGAAGGCAAACAGAGAGGCTGAGACAAACTTCACACCAATCAGACTCTACCAGGCATACATGCCCCCAGACTCGACACAGAAACAAGAGAGAAAGAGCAATTCAAATTCGTTGAATGCCGAGAAAACAACCCCCAAAGGACAACTACTAGGAACTCCCCAGCGGAGTCGCCAATTCTGTTACAGAGAGATATTGCTGTGGCTTGGGGTACCATAATAGACAGCTTGACTCCAAAAATCAATCCTTTCCAATATGCAGTAGAAATTAAATGTCTAACACTAAAGGATCAGACCTCGTACCTTATTCCGGACGGTTGAAGTAGATCCCCGTTGAGCTTTCCAATCTTCAGCTTGAATTGATCTGTTACTTCCTCAACAACAAGTAAACAATACAAGCATTCTATATATCATTGTGTTAGATCTATTCTAGCATATATAATCAATAATGTACAAGCATTTGACATAATCCCATGGATAAAATATTCATTCAAAAACACATTATTAGACAAGAAAAGATCATTCTATTAATATAAATCAGAGATTACAAGATACAACCTCTGACAACACGTCTGCGAACCGGAGAAACTGAATCCCCCACTTGGGCCTCCACCACTTCAATCCTTCATCTCTCGATAGCAGGCTCACAAGAAAAAGGCAAGCTTGGGAAGAACACAAAAGTGCTCCAAGGGACAAAGGGATGCAGACTCAAGCATAAGTTCCGGCAACAATGGACTATAGTTTCTTTGCTCTCAATTCTCTCTTATGCCTTCAATGTACAAAGGGGTTCCTTATATAGCTTTTCAAAGGGGTAATGAAAGGTCGAATCCGAGCGATCTCAAGGCATAGGGAAGGCCAGGAGTCAAATGAGTCAGATCCATGTCAAGGAAAACTCCAAAATGATTTGGATTATGCACACATCCCGATGTACATGGTTTTAGTGGTCAAACCCACGTATATACGCACTTATAGGATTAAAAGTTGCGTATATCATTTTTCATATGTTTTTAGGGATGATCAAGGAAACATCAAAGGACAAAAAGTAGCCCATAGCGTCTAAGGAGTCTGCAGTGGGACAGGGGAAGGCCATACAAAGTGTGATTCACCTAGAGTGGTGAAATCTGCTATAACACACCCCTAGGTGGTAACACCTTCTCCTTATCTTGGAACATTTCTTGTGTCTTTGGAAACCAACAATACCTATTCTCAATCCCCTAAGAAATGAGTTAATTGCCATGTTAGTATTCACATGATTTTCCAAAATCATAGATGAATCACATGCACATGTATATTGATATAAAATCAACAAAAAGTTTCCATGTGAACCAAATACTCATCTCCATAAGTATCTTCTTTTGGTTCCACATATATCCGGCTTAGCTTTACACGACCATGGTACACCTGGGTTTGCATTAAAGGGTAGCAAAATTTCTGCAAGCCTGGGATCACCTGAAAATACCTCTCAACCGAGGTCTGATAGCTCCATTATTGAACCCAACACCTCTTCAGGTGCTTCAATAGCAGGTTTGCTCAAGATTCTTCACCTCCTCTAGGTGATTACCAAGCTCAGGTGTTTCCTTTCCAAACACCATAACAGATTAATTCACATGCCATATTCATTCCTAGAAGATGCAATCTATAACAATATTTTTCAAATCATGGTGGCATCATATGCTCATGTATACTGAAGAAAATCAATAACAACAAAAGTCTGACAAGTAAACCAAATACTTATCTATATAACATCTCTCAACCGAGATCTGGTCCACCCCACTTCAGAGCCTAACACCTCCTTGGGTGCTCAATGGAAGCTCTAGTTTACGGGCCTAGCACCTCTTCTAGTGCTCACCAATGCTGAGGTGATTCCTTTACAAGAACAATGATATAAAATATTAATTCACAGGTTAGATTCATTCCCGCGGGATTTATTTCTTACAATATTTCTGAAATCTTAGCTCAATCATTATGCACATGTGTGATTACATAAAATCAACCAGGATTTTCCAAGTAATCCAGTACTTATATGTATAGAATATCTGACCGAGATATGGTCAGCCCCATTTCAGAGCCTAACACCTCCTTGGGTGCTCAATAACACCTCTAGCTTAAGGGCCCGACACCTCCTCCAAGTGCTTACCAATGCTTAGGTGCTTCCTTTCCATACATCATAGTACCTAGGGGTTATTCTCTTCACGAAGCCCCCACTTTCATGATAGTCCCCTTGTAGCGTGAATGTGTGCAGAAAGAAGTCTAACCAGATGTCTCACACCTTGGGAAACCCTAGTGATGCATACCGGTACCTAGCTGGCAAGGGGGGAGAAGCTATGTACCGAAGTACATCCTTCTAGAGGAGCCATGTACATCCAGAACATATATTCATCATCTCACATGCATTACATACAAGCATGCAGTTCATATGAGATGTCATCCTAAAAATAATTGCAATCATAGGTTTTCAAACCTATTTCAAAGATATCCCTCTGAGAAGCTATGTACACCCCGTACATCCTTTCGAGAAGCCATGTACATCCAGTACATATTTTCATCATCTCACCTGTGTTAGATACAAGCATGCAGTTCATATGAGATGTCATCATAAAAATAATTGCAATCACAAGTTTTCAAACCTATTAAAAGGATGTTCCTCTGAGAAGCTATCTACACCCCATACATCCTTTCGAGAAGCCATGTACATCCTGTACATATTTTCATCATATCACCTACATTACATACAAGCATGCAGTTTATATGAGATATCATCATAAAAATAATTGCAATCATAGGTTTTCAAACCTATTTCCAACACATCCCTTTGAGAATCTATGTACACCCAGTACATCCTTTCGAGGAGCTATGTACACCTAGTACATCCTTCTGAGGAGTTATGTATCTCAAACAAATCCTTCTGAGAAGCTATGTACTCTAATGGCATACATTCACCATCTCACCTGTGTTACATACAAGTATGCACTTTACATGAGATGTTATCATAAAATTTTAATCATATATTTTCAAATCTATTTTCATGCATACATGATTTTCCAAATATCAAGCAATCAATAACATTGATAGTTAAAATAAAAATATGAAGTCACAATTCTGCTTCCTGCAGAAAATCATACGTTTTCAACCATGAGGCCATCCTCATATTGTTTGGCTTTTGCAAGTGGGAATACTTATCCCTTACTTACGCATGCTGCCCAAAACCTGGACATCCACATACAACATGTCATCCTGACACCATTTTAAATCAGCCAAACAATCATAATTAGCATCAGCAATGCAATACAAACATATCCATGGTTAGCATGATTCAAAACCATCATAGGAGATCACAGTCTCCAATAATCAACAGGAAAACTTGCAATCTGAAGTTTCAAAACCCATTCTCAGTCATGAGATCCTTCTCATGGCACATGGCAGCTTCCTTCCCTAGGTTCCATTTGGTCACAACCATACTGCTCTGCTCAGATCATTCTACCTGAGTCTTCAGGAAGTACTCCTATCTATTCCCATATACACAAGGGCCATTTACTCATGGAACCATAAGTGCACATGAAGGCCTCCTCAACCTATGCATAGGATCCACTTACCTGCAGAATATCGTTCAATGAACTTTCTACAATGTCTTGCAAGTCCCAGAAAAGACCTTACATCGGTTAACTTTCTTGGAGCAGGCCGATTCATCACAATCTCAATATTTTCAGGGGCTATAGATATTCCTTTATCTGAGATAATGTGACCCAAATGATGAGCTATATCCCATAGAAGTCACATTTTCTCAAACCTCCATACAACTTATTCTTCCTGAGCAATTTCAAGGCCATCGTCAAATGTTCCACACGTTCTTCCTCATTCTTAGAACAAATAAGAATGCATTAGAGGAAATTTCAACTCAAAATGGGCCTTTTAACTTTTATTCAAATTCCATGTCATCATGTGTTAGCCAATGAAATTGCTTTAAATTTGAAATACCGTATAGGTCTTAAACATTTTTTTAATATAAATTTGGGGATAGGTATCATAAAAAAAACTACTTTCTTGTTTGTATTTTTGACATATCTCCCTGTGTTTTTAATCAAATTTCGATCGGGAGAGCTCGTTGGATGTGGAATTAAATTCCGCATCCAACGAGTACCCACTTGGCATACTTTTGACGGACTTGGATACCCCAAAAACAAGAAATACATGAAAAAATGGAATGATGACATCATCATTCCATTTTTTTAGGTATTTCTTGTTTTTTGGGTAGCTGGGTCCGTCAGAAGTATGCCGAGTGGGTACTTGTTGGATGCGGAATTTAATGCCGCATCCAACGAGCTCTCTTGATCGAAATTTGAGTAAAAACACGGGGAGATATGTCAAAAATACAAACAAAAAAGTAGTTTTTTTCTTTTCTTCCTCCAAAATTAATAAATATTATTTTATTATTTTAACTATTATTTTATTAGTTCATTTTAGGAGGCCCATTTTGAGTTGAAATTTCCTCTAATGTCATCAAGGAAAAAAAAGAACAAACCTATCAAGATACTTACTGAAAACATTATTCATGAGGCACATGAATCTAGCTGGTGCATTTGTGAAACTAAATGGTACCACTAAAACATCATAAGATCCATACCTTTCTCTGAAGGTTGTCTTATGAACATTTTCATCCTTGAATATTACCTGATGGTCACCAGACCCTAAGTAAATCTTGGAAAGTACCTTTAATCCTCTCACTTTATCAAAGAGGTCATCAATACCAAGCAAAGGATACATTTTCTTCGCAGTGACCTTGTTCAAATTCCTGTAACCAATACACCACCAGAGTGTATCATATTTCTCTTTCTCAAACAAAACACACTTGGCCTGACATACTTCTTTTCCAACAACTATTGCAGCTGCATCATCAAATCTGGAAATTCTATTGTACTCACCCTGTAGGGTGTCTTGGGCATCAGTGCATTTCCTGGCACATGTTCAACTATGAGATCAACGTCCCTCTTTGGAGGAAGCCTTGGAACTTCATCAGGAAAACATTCTTGAATTCCTGTAACATATGAAATCCCTCCAACCTAGGAGCATTGTTCTACACTACCTCCAGAACATGATATGCACACACTTTGCAACCTTTCCCACAGAACTTCTTCAATTGCATTACTGCATTCTTCCTACCAGAGATCACCTTTAGAATGCCTTTCACAACCCTTAGGTTTCCTTCTTTATCCAAGCACGCAAAATTATTGTTGTAACAATCAAGCTTTGTTCTATGTGCTTCTAACCAATCCATTCCAATTAGAATGTCATGAGAACCAGGTGGTAGAACATTCAAATATTCATAAGTGACAAACCATTCATAACCAATAGACATTCCCTTACCAACTCACTGACATTTCCCTTGGTTCTAGTGGCTATTTGAACTAACCATAACCTTCTATTCTTTGAATTCTTTAAAGTGCACATCTCATAATCCCACGGGTGATATAGCCATGAGTGGATCCAAGGTCAATCAAAATAGAAAATAGTATGCTCATCAATCTCACCCTCAACTTCCACCTTAGTTGGTTGATGTTCTGCGTTTATTGATTTAGGAGGTGAGAAGGTTTGAAACCTTTCTTCCTTGGGTCAAGCTTCACATCCTTCTTGTCAAAATTTCTTGTACTCCCTTCCATCACATGCTGGTCACCTTCTTGAAACAATATATCCTCTCCCGGCATCATGACAGATTCCTTCCCATGTCTTTCAACAACATTATTACCAAATTATGCAAGTGTCTTCCTTTGTTCATCTCCACGAGACCATGTCATCTCATCCTTGAATTCAGAAAAACTTCTAGCTTTAGTCCATGTCAAGGATACATGGATATTCCCTTGCTTCTCCATTTACCTATGGGGAAACCTTACAAGGTTCAACACATGTTATTCCTACAGGTATACACAATCCATCAATGTTAAAACATTGAATTTCTTATCTCCCATTGAATTTCTTAACAACGCATTCTTTTGCCGGTCTAAATTCAACTAGTCCTTATTTTGTACCATCTTTTATAAGATGATGCTATGTTCTTCTTCACAACTATGAACATATTCCCTTGTCACTAGTCCAATTCTGTCTTTGCTCAAAGCGTCCACCCTCTGCCTCACAACCTGCATAGATACACCATCTAAATGTGCTTCAATACCATCTTTATATGGTGTCACTTCATTCATAACAAACCAATCTTTTTCTTTCATAATTTCTTCTTCCAAGGTGACTCCCTTGATTTTTCTTTATAGAAATGTCCATGTACATTTCTTTTTCTTCCTTCAACTTCTTATCATCTTCAACCAACTGTCTCATGGGAATGATGTTGAGGGGAGAGCCCTGGTTTTTTTTTTGTAAATATTTCATTTTTGCGCAATCTGGCGCATAAGATCGCTGCCATTTTTCACCTTTCTAGTCCCTATAAATCCCAATGGAAACTTGCAATAATTCGTTTTTTCGGAGCAACTCATTTTTTCCACACAATTGACAAAATGACCAAAGTTTTCTGACATGTCAACTCGACTCACCTTTTCCCCTTCAACACGTCGGCCAAAAGCATCATTTCTTTTCGATCAGAAAACTCATCAAACTTTTTTGATGTATCGGAAAAACTTGCCGAGTTCATCTGACATATCAGCAAAAATCGTTTTTTTTTGCTGATTAGAAAACTCAACAAACTTTTCCGATGTATCGAAAAAAATTACCAATTTCACCCATGTATCGGAAAAACTCGTCATTTTTTTTTCTTTTCGATATAGAATTTTCAACACTTAGACAATTTTTTTCAAAATTTTTCTTTCTTTTCTCGGCATCGGCAAAACTCATTCGAGATGCATCATAAAGTCATCTGAGATGCATCGAAAAGCTTATCTGAGATGCATCATAAAACTTAACGGAGATGCATCAAAAAACTCCCAATTTTTTTTTGACATAACCATACTTAGAAAATTTTCTTCCCTTTTTCCTGTCGTCGGCTCGACTTGCCAAGTTCTCTCGATGGGTATTGGAAAAACTTACCGAACACAACTGATGTATTGGTAAAAATCATTGAGTTTACCCGATTTCTCAACACTTAGAAATTTTTTGGAATTTTCTTCTTTATTTCCCTTCATTGGCTCAACATGCCATCGGATCAACTTGTCGAGTTCAGCCGACACTGTATCGGTAGCAGTTGGCCAACTAAGCCGATATATGAAAATTTCCAACACTTAGGAAAATTTTGGAAATTTTCTCCATCTCACACATTTTTCCTCTACTGGCCAGAGGGTAACCTTTCCTCTGTCACTACTCTTCATGGCCCATTGAGACCCATGCTTCAACATGAGCTCTGATACCACACTTTCACGTCCCCACCCCTCTTCCTGATGATGAAGAGGACACGAGAAACACCCTCCCATTGTCAAACGGAAGAACTGGCCCCATTAACATAAACATAAAAGTGCATTGGGTTAAAAACATACATAAATGCATAACAATTGCAAATATACAGTGGAAGCAAATCAACCATACAATAATTCCATGTGTTCATCATAATTTATTAAAAGAAATACATATGCAAAGGTAAGTAAACAAGAATAGAAGTAAATACTTATCTTGTGATTGTGTTGTCCTGCAACTAGCTACGTCGCTTCAACATTCCACCCAACCGTAGTCCACTGTGCTCATCAAAATCTCAAAATCATTTCCACCCCTGAGTCGGGCATGATTCCACAAGGAACGAAGGAAGGAAAAGCTTACACACATATCCAAATACATATAAAAACCCAGCCAATCCAAAACTACATTTGGGTTTATCGGGCTGCTAGGGAAACAAGCCAATAGCATACAGGTTCATTGGACTTACTCAGGAAAGCCAACAATCATACCCAAACATTGCTATACCCTCTACCATGTGCGTCTCTTGGACTTACTTAGCTAAGAAAGCACCAACATGCACTTCACAGTAAAAATACAATTGTTGGGTATAGACAAAAACGTCCCAGAAGCCCAAAACAAAAAGGAAACAAGGGTAAAACAACCCTCTCATTGCAATTTCGATTTCCAGGGATGTTTGGCCTTAACGTGGCCAAAATGGACTCAACAACACCCAAGAAATCGTGGGTCTCTTCTCCCACTCACTGGGCATTACCAAAACAATTTCCATCTTGGAAAACAACAAGGAACTGCAGCTAAATTGTGGGGGAGGGAACCCACCCATTGATCATTACAAAAATGAATTCCCGGCGTGGGGAAATTGAAGAAAATGGATGCCCACTAGATGAAAAACACATGGCAAACCAAAAATGGGTTTACAACCAAGAAAAAAGTGGTAAAATTGGGGAAACACCATGTGAGTAAAATCCAATCACACAAACGTTTCTCGGCATTGTAGAGGATAAAACGACCCACTTCCATGCCCAAATCGTGGGTCTCCTTTTTCCATTCACTACACAACTCCAAAAACGAAAATTTGGGTATGAAAAAAGAGAGAAACAACAGAAAACATGGATTTAATTACTCAACAAGCTTCTACTACATGAGGGAGCCCAAAAATCCATGAGGATGGGTGAGAGAGAGCTCTCCAAGATTCCCCTGCATGAGAGAGCCTCTACATGAATGGGAATGAGTGAGGAAATGAAAGGCATGGGTGCATAATGGCTTGGGCATGAATTCCCAAGAATTTACTTGCCCCAAAAGTCAAAAACACACTTTCCAAAAATGGGTGACTTCCCAAATTCGAATTTTACCTCCATACATTTCCCATCCCAAGGCAATAACTTCCTTCACCAACTTTAGATGACTAGGCATAAAAGACAAAAAGGGTATTTGACCACTCTATGGGTTTTCCCTTTGACATTTGGATTTTCCCGTATTGGCCCAAAGGTTTGGATATTTCCACCTCCCTATTCTGTGTGAAATCATGCCCCCATCTCTTTAACATTGCGGTGCATGGCTAGTTGTGGTATTTTTATTAATTTGCATTTTACATGATGTCTCAAACATATTGTTCCTGGCCAGCACATAAACCATTGGCATCGATTTTTTTAATAGCCTCCGAAACATAGAGAACTAAATCCATGGTAGGGCCTTTGCCTTGGGATCCACACCATGATTTAATACAATATTTACATCATATGCAATTTAATACCATGGGGTCAAAACTGGGGTGTTACAACTTGGCTATGCCAACACCATTCCCAGTGCAATTGATGATGCATCTACATGGACACATAACTCCTTATTCCAATCAGGAAAAACTATTATTGGTGTAGAAGTGATCTTCTCCTTTAATGTCTCAAAACTTCCTTGACATGCGTGACTCCATACAAAGACCGCATTCTTCTTGAGCAACTTCTCCATAGGGGATGTGATCGTGGCATAACCTCAGATGAACTTGCGGTAGTATCCCCTATGTCCCAGTGTCGCTCTAAGTTGCTCCACATTTGTAGGTGGTGATAAACTCAAAATCAACACAATCTTGGTTGGGTCTACCAACAGTCCTTGCTTGAAGACAATGTGTCCCAACATCATCCCAAAAGTTGCACAAAAAATACACTTCTTTGAGTTCAGCACAATCTGATGTTGTCGACATTGCTCCAGCATCAGTCACAGGTTCGCTAGATGGTCCATAATTAATCCATAAACCATCAAGTCATCCATATAAACCGCCAAAAACATCTGAAGAAAATATTTGAATGCAGCGACAACAATGGTAGAGAATATTGCAGGTGCATTCTTCAATCCAAAGGGAATTACAGTGTACTGAAAACATCCCCATTTAGTAACAAAGGTTGTCTTGTGGTGATATTCCTTCGCGATCTTAATTTGGTGATATCTAGAAAATCCATCCATGAATGAATAAATTTCTTGACTGCCAACTTCTTCTAGCTCCTCGTCAGTGAATGGTGTCGAAAATGGATCATGCATACATGCATCACTCAATTTTCTAAGGACAACACAAATCCAAACCTCACCTCTCTTCTTATCTTGCACAACCATGGGGATGATCCATTCTGAAACCTCAATCGACTCTATTATCATAGCATCCAATATTCTGTTGATCTCAACCTTGACCCTCTCTTTGTACCACATATTCAAGTGATACGGCTGCTGCTTGAAAGGATTCACATGTGGTTTCAACGAGATCTTCATTTCTCCTAAATCTCCTAGTATTCCCTTCATCTATGAAAACTTTGTCGGAAACAAATATTGGAATTAATGCAACAGATCCGTTATCTTTTCCCTAGTTTCTTCATCCTAGTAGTCCCCAATTTGCAAACTTGGGGTTCTCCTCCATCCCAATGTTGACATTCTGAATTTTTAATGGCTGATTCATCGGATTAGTTGGTACATCAGGTGGTACAACATCCTGATTACCTTCTGTCTCGAGAATATTAAGGTTTCGCAGATCCTCACCATCATCTAATCCTCCCATCACATTGTAACATTCCATCATCAAATGCATCAGAAATCTTGCATGTAGAACCACTAGATATGAAACTGGAACAACGTCGCGGATGTGCTGCAATGTACTATGAATAGATGGATTGGTATCCACGAAACTGAAGGTTTGATTGAAACAAATGATCAATTCCTCCCAAGTAGTGATCTCTCTGTGCAACTCCATTGATACATACCATGTCCGTGGCATTTCATCCAATGCGTGGACAAAAGCATGGATCCACTAATCCTTTGGTCACAATTCCCACAAGTTCTAACACTCTATTAGGTGATTACAATGGTTACTCTACCCATCATACCTTCCAATGTGGTACTCTTATGCATCGTTAAAGCAAACTGTCAATAATATTGAACACTACGACCATCCAGTGATCGAATTCTTATGGGTCTCCCACCAGTGTGCTGGAGTATCCTTCAATGCTTCATCCAACACCAACAACCACTGTGGTTCTGATTCCTTATCTTTAAATTCAATGAGAAACTCAGATAACTCAGGAAGTCCTTCATATATTGGTAGATCAATAGTTTCTGTTGTGACTCTACACAATGACTATGTAATCAAGCCACATTTCCAAAGAAATACCTCATGCATTTGATTCTACCATTTTTCCAATGCATCATCAAAATTCGAAGACACAAAGCTAGATCTGCGCCAACCAATCTCACCATCGACAGTCATATGGATGTAATCCTCTAATATGTTATATGTGTGATCCCATCCTCTTACCGCTTCTTCTTTAATAGGTTCCACATATCTTCGTCCTTCACTCAAGTCCATCCGGGTGATGGCCTTAACATTGCGGTTTTCAAAATTCATAACACACTTCTTAAAGTTGATCACTTCCAAACTATCATTATCCCATTCGATCCCCAGTAGCATGGGATACGAGCCTCCACCATCAACAACTTCAATCACATTAAAATCAGCATAGGTATTGAATCCCTCCACTTCCACTATAATACATGGAACTCGCCCAGTTGGTGTTACTCTTGCCTGGTTGTCCAATCGTAGTTGAACAAGGGACCAAACCAAATTGGGGATCCCCATATTTTCCCAGGCTTGCTTTTTTATAATGTTGACGTATGAGACTAGATCCAAGATGAATGAATCTACCTCATATTCCTCGATCTGAATATTCATGCAGATCTCTTTTCTTGTCTTTTTATTGTGTAAAGAGTTCAATGCAGACTCCTTTTTTCCTGTAGTCAGTCGATGCAATAGGTCATCAATCTCATCAAGTGCATCAGGACCCCTTGCTAGTGACAAGCAACTTTCAAAGAAGTTTTGCAAGGTACCATGCTGTCATGATGGTCCTTCTACCGAAATGGAATCAAAAGTAGTTGGCATCTCATAGATAGGTAACTTACTAGGATTGCTTCCTATTGCATAACGTGCTTTAAAGAATGTGTCTTATTCAACATTGACATCAAACTGCACCTTCTTCTTCATAGCTAGTTGAATTTGTGGAAATGGGCTATCATCCCCCATCGTCGCACCTTAACGAGTAATGACAACAACATCAGCATCCCACATTCTTGGTTTTATTGATATCTTCGCAATAGTTAGTCCCTGATTCTAGTTTAGCGATGGATTCACAGGTTGATTCAAATTCTTATTTGCGTTCTAGTTCTAACTCTGAATTTGGTTCTAGTTCTGCAACTAATTTTGATTATGGTTCTATAACTGTTTTCTGGTTCTGCAATGGAGGAACATTTCCTTCCTACCACTTCGGTATCAGCTGTGGAAAATTCTCAACGGTGTGGTCAACAACAATAGAATAGGTGCACTACACCTACCATTGTAGGAAATCTCTTTGATAATGTCCCAGTAATCCACAATTATAACATTCTAAGGGTCCCTGACCTCATCCTCCTCCTTGACCTCATCCTCCGCCTTGTCCTCCTCAAAATCCTCCTTGTTGCTAAAACTATGGCTGATTTATTTTCTATTGCTACGAGGGATTCTGTTGTAACTATGCATACTACAGTTGAGCATATTGCGGTTGTTGTAGAGCCATCTACATTTGATTATACTGTGGAGGTGGTGGAACAAACTGCATTTTTAACTATGACTATTGTACAAATGACGGCTATGGTTACACCTATGGAACAAACAACATATGCGGTTGCGGTGGTGGTTGTACCACCAATGGATGCTATTGCAATTGCTGCATCATTCTATGGTCCTCTCCCTTCACATAGTACATGTTCATTGTTCTTTCCTGGAGCATATCATATGTGTGACAATTCTTATCTTCATGCGCAACAGATTGATAAAATGTGCAATACAAATTCGTTGGCTTCATGACCATATTCTATATGTATCCATATTATTCATGTCAATTCCCATAAACTTGAAAGATATGACACCATGACATGCTAGCACAACTCAATGGATTTGTCGCTCCCCATGGTAAGTAATTTCAAAAAATGGGCATTGATCCTTAGTATGTCTATTTGCATGACACCTAGTACACCAAACTTCCTCGTGATTCTATTTTCCCTTCTTGATGTCTTGCAACTAGATTGTAAAATTCGATAGTTGTGTCTGCATCTGGTTCATATCAACTACATTCTCGCCAATAGGTGAACCTTCCAACTTCATCATAATATCTAGAGCCTCGCTCTATGTCGCAATCTTCTACTGCATCAATGACATTCTGATGTGCGGTGCCAATGCTGCGATGAACCATTATTTATGCTAGACATCATTCATCTCAAATTTTACTCTTGCCATTAGTGTTTTGAATGGTTGATCAAAATCCCAAACAATTTATCTCCTTCAGCTCAGTAATGTATTGTGCCTCAGATTTTGGTGTTTAGAATTCTTCAATCAATCCTTTTATAATTTCTTCTAGAGTCTTCGTTGGATTTCCGACAGGAACTTTTACAAACATATTGAACCAATCCAATGTGCATCCTCGAAGGGTCATTGCTAGTTGGCCCTTCTTAATATCAGCATATGGAGTTTGTTTGATAGTCCACACTGCTTCACACAAGAACTAGTATTGCTCGAGATCTTCAATATCATTCCCATGAAACATGGGTACCTTCACATCATCACCCACCATCTTGGGCCTTCTTCCTACAATCGTTGATATGCTACTATTAGAGTGTTGTTGACACATTGAACAAGTTGGTGTCAGGCTAGTATGTCTTCCTAATTGTGGTGCAGTGCACAGAGGTGTGGGTACGTTGTTTCTCTGGGTCAGTCTCTCCTTGGGCTTAAGCATATCTAGGTTGTCTCCTTATTCGTTGTAGGGTCACTTCATCCTATGTGGTATTCTTTTGGGGTCTCACGTTTTGGTCACAGTAGGACTCTCTCCTATCCTCTAGCTCTTCTCTTGCTGAAACCTTGCTCCTCCTCTCTTAATACCACTTCCTTCCTTGACTTCCCTCACATTCCCGTCGTAACTTTCATCCTTCTATCCCGCATCATTCCATCCAACCCTCATATCTGCGATACCTACAGCCTCTGCACAAAAGGTTTAGACTCAGTGGATTTCATCTTCAATATTCCCTTTTCACATATGAGCATCTTAATAGACAACTGCAATGATAACATGAACCTACCTCTTAGTCCGTTGAAGAACTCCCTTTCCGTGTCACTGTAATATTTGACAGTGTCGACCACGAACTCAGTGATGTAGCCATCCAAGATACTATTAAGACAAACTTCAACTGCCCTTGATGCTTTGTTTCCTACCTCCTGCAACTGTTGGATCAATTCTGGGGTCTATCTAGTCGGTTCACCTCCTTGGAAATTGGGCTTCCGATATGTAAAGCACACCAACCACTCGTACAATATGATTGAAAACTCATAGAAAAATTACTCGTGTGTGTTTCTGTGCATGTACCTTTCAAACCACTGATCAGTCATTAATCCAGGGTTCTGGTTCTATTTCTCAGGGAAATCTACTGGCCTTTGGTTGAACCAATCTTTGATTTTCAGTCTCTGTTCAGATGCCACACCATGTCCTCCTCCCCTTCAAACTTCAAGTCCCCACAACAGAACCATTTGTTGACACAAAACCTATTGATAAGGGTTCATTCTCTTTCGACACTCAAACCAACGCGATCTCCTTGAGCACCAGCCCATACAGGTTATACCTTATCTGGAAATACCTACAGAGCAGATGAAATCTCACCTGAGATGTTCGAGGGAGAAATATCAGAACCAAGTTTCCATAGTATGAAGGAGGACAATGTGTCTACTTATCAATTCATCGCAGCATTATTCAACAGATCTACTTATCCAAACTATGCATTAACATCATTCAATAGATCGCATTAACATAACTGAAGTGTAAAAAACATATATGCACAATAGAACTAGTAGTATATCATCATTTAAAGAAGATAACCATCGCATCATTCATAGATCAACTTCACATATACACATTTAATCCACATTTAGATCGCATAAAATAGGAAAAAAGAAAGACAGTAAAAGACACAATGATTCTGCTCAATCCCTGTCATGTCATATTACTCTTCAAAAACAGGTTCTCAAGACAATTCTTCAGTCACATACACAGAGCCAAAAAGTTGTCGTTCTCAAAATCCATGAAGGTAAAAAGAAAACTTAGAACCAAGTCACTAAGAAGAAGACTCAACACTTGTAATTTGGCATCTATTTATAGGCTTATTCCTTTACCTTGATAGTCCACTTCAAGTCAACTACCTAACTACTTCTAACAAAGTCTACAAAATAATGACCAAAATCCATGAAATGCAGTCCAAATCTACAAAATATGACCAAAATACATAAAATATTGTAAACTTTCATTGCGTGCCATTTTCCATCTTGCACAACATCTTTGACCTTACACAACATCCGCAATGCCACGCAACTAACTTACCCCAAAACTGCCTCGCAAGAGGGATGTCTTAGATCTCCCTCACTTTCACTAAGATCCTTAGATCTTGTTTTGTTTTTCTTGATTGTTAGAATTATTTGTCTTGTGAGTCTCTGTACTGTCTATATCCATTCTATAACCCAAATCCCTTTTCATATTGTACAGAGAGAAATTCCTATGGCTTGGGGTACCACAACAAATAGCTTAACTCCAGAAATCAATCCTTCCCTATATGCAAAAGAAACCAACCATCTAACACTAAAGGATCTCGGTTCGTACCTTATTCTGGACAGTTGATGTAGATCGTTGTTGAGATTTTCCAATCTCGCTTGGATTAGCAATTTTCTTCCTCAACATTCACCAAACAAGATAAGCATGCTATATATAATTGTGTTAGACCTACTGTAG